>SWBG01000061.1:0-137324 GCA_023848605.1 Aureobasidium sp. EXF-10728
CCTAACCCTAACCCTAACCCTAACCCTAACCCTAACCCTAACCCTAACCCTAACCCTAACCCTAACCCTAACCCTAACCCTAACCCTAAACCCTAAAACCCTAAAACCCTTAAAAACGGATTAGTTATAAATTAGCTATTGTCGTCTTAGATAGTGTTATAGTTTACTGCTCTCTCTTCTACTTTAGCTACTAACTTTAATTGTATTAATACGTAGGCTTTTTTCTTCTATGTGCTTTAGCCGGCTAGTATTAGCTAGATGGGATCTACTAGCTTAACTATAAAATATACCTACTATGCTTACTATGCAAAAAACGTTTAACATGCTTAACCCTCGTTCTATAACCGGTTAGGTAACTATATGGTCTTTTTATATACATTACTGCTAGGTTTCTACTTATTCTTCTATCTATGCTTAGTCTTATAATGGTCCTATATCCCTAGAATTAAACGGTATATGTATCTATACTTATTACTAGTATTTTAGGTTAATATATAATAATATCCATTACGGTATATAGGAAACCCTTTAACTAGCGGTAAATTCGGCTCTAGGTATATTACCTATTCTTTATCCTATATAACACTATCTATCTTTTTAGTAATATACCTAGCTATACCTTTCTAGCACTTTTAATTAACGGCCTTTTAGTACTTATCCTTTAAATGTCTATATATGTTTGCTAGGCTAATTGTATATTAGCACTAGATGCACTATATAATCTTATACTCTACTTATACGGTAAATAACTGTTAGAAACACTGCTTTACTACGTTTTTATCTATACTTATGTCGTTATTACTATAACTTTATTCCTATCTATATAGTTATAATGGGTATTGCTAATAATGTATTTAATAGCATGGCGCATTATATGCGTAGAATAGGACGCGTTTAGTAGGCTTAGGCTAACTTAACCCTAGAACCTATAGGGTTAGGCTTATACCCCGTAGGCGTAACGCTATCTTAACCTTGCTTACTAGAAATATCACTATTAGGACCGGCTCTAGTCTACTATAAACATACTAATCTTTTACTTAACTCTAACGTTAAAATATTATTCAAAATTCTATCTATAAACTGTGATTTTTTTGGGCCTATTTAATGCACTTTTTATTAAAAAAACTAACCTATAACTTTTAAATAAATTGACCTCTCTTAGATTTTTCTTAGTATAACTTTATATAGGAATTTTAAATAAAGAAGCCTTCTTTATTTATAGAATTATGGGTAGGCTACTATATTAATATTACTAACTTTTATATATGCCTTTTTTTCTTATTTATTATTATTATCTTTAGTTAGTATAAAGATAAAACTCTTAAAATTGCTTAGCTTTAAAATAGAATATATAGAAAAGTAAAATAGATTAGGCTAACTAAATAGTATATTACTAGCCTAGAGATTATAATATACTATATTAATATTATTTATTATATTAAGGGCTTTTGCTATGCTATATAATATATACTAGATAAAAGGTTCTAGTATAATTCTAGGTACTCTAGAATTAATAAGCTCCATCCGTTAATATCTTATCTAGCATAAGAAGGAAGCAAACGCGGCCTAAGAAAGACATGTAATAAGACATGCAACAGGAAAGACATGTAACAGAAAAACCATGCAACGGGACAAGCATGTAACGGGACAAGCATGCGATAGGAAAGACATGCGATAGAACAACCATACGACGGGACAACCATGCGACAGGAAAGACATGCGACAGAACAACCATGCGACGGGACAAGCATGCGACAGGAAAGACATGCGACAAGATAGGCGTGCGACAAGATAGGCAGGTATAAGTATGCGCGGCGCAGGCAAAACTCTGCTCGAGTTCCCGCGACGCCCACCAGGCTAGGCAAGATATGACTACCAGTGCATTGCCACAATCGCAGCTCAAAAGCGCAAGATGAATCAATCACCAGGCCCTCTAACCGTTGTCCAAGAAATCAACAACCAAGCAAGCTGTCAAATTTATAGACACAACGACTTTTTGCAGACGATAACATTTCTTGGATCTCGGCGGCCAAGCCTTGTCTCTCGAATTACTGGCTTGGACTCCTTGGAGTGCTCTTGTGCTGGATAAGGATGATTCCCAAGGATTGTTACAAATACAGCTCTAATCTCGCGTTGCAGAGTAGGTTCCAGGGCCCTTTTGTTTCCCGGTTCAATTTTCCGTTCATACTTTCCCAGTCTCGCGACATCCACCAACACAATGGAGAAGACGGTCCATGAGGACATCACCGGTGAAAAAGTCTCGCCTCAACTGAGTAACGATGGCGCCTATGTCGTCGACTATCCCGTCGAAAAGGCACCGCTCATGACCAGGCTCGGTCTGACGCCCGACTCGTTCAAGCGACGCACTCTGGAGGACAAACACAATCAGCTCAACAAGACACTCAAAGGCCGCCATCTAAGCATGATCGCAATCGGTGGATCCATCGGTGCTGGTCTTTTTGTTGGTTCAGGTGGAGCTTTGAGAACAGGAGGTCCTGCTTCCCTTCTGATCGCATTTGGAATCATGGGTGTTGTGAGTATTCATACAGCGTGCTCGTCCTGACAAGCACTGACAGCACATGTAGATGATCTTCAATGTCGTCTATGCGCTTGGTGAAATGGCTATCATGTATCCCATCTCTGGCGGTTTCTACACTTACTCGGTTCGTTTCATCGATCCTGCTTGGGGCTTTGCAATGGGCTGGAACTATGTTTTCCAATGGGCCATCGTTCTCCCACTCGAGCTTGTCGTTGCAGGACTCACAGTCAACTATTGGGGCGCAGATGTAAACGTCGGTGTCTGGATCACAGTCTTCTTCCTTCTGGTCGTCCTCATCAATGTCTTCGGTGTCCTTGGCTATGCGGAAGAAGAGTTCTGGGCATCTCTCCTCAAGTTGTCGACCGTTTCCATCTTCCTCATCATGGGAGTCATCTTTGTCTGCGGCGGAGGCCCTTCAAATGGCAAGTTCAGCGAATACCACGGCGCGCGCTACTGGTATAATCCCGGTGCCTTTGCCGACGGCTTCCCTGGTCTATGTTCAGTCTTTGTCACTGCTGCCTTCTCTTTTTCCGGAACCGAACTTGTCGGTCTTGCTGCTGCCGAGTCTGCCACTCCACAAAAGTCTCTTCCTTCTGCTGTCAAGCAGGTCTTCTGGCGCATCACTCTCTTCTACATTCTCGGTCTGTTCTTTGTCGGTTTGCTCGTTCCATACGACGATCCACGCCTTCTTGGTTCTGGCGGCTATCTTGATGTTTCCACTTCACCATTCGTCATTACCGCCGTAGACGCAGGTATTCCTGGCTTCGGCGACTTTGTCAATGCCGTGATTCTGGTTTCCGTCATCTCCATTGGTCTTTCGGGCGTTTATGGAGGCTCACGCACCTTGACTGCCCTGGCCGAGCAAGGCTATGCTCCCAAGCTTTTCACGTACGTCGACAGAGCTGGTCGTCCTCTGTGGTCCACCATTTTCGTTCTTGCCTGGGCGCCTCTAGCCTATATTACCCTTGGTAGCACAGGTGTTATCGTGTTTAATTGGTTGCAGTCATTGTCTGGTCTGGCAGCGCTTTTCACTTGGGGCTCCATCTGCCTTGCCCACATTCGCTTCCGCG
Source organism: Aureobasidium sp. EXF-10728 (assembly GCA_023848605.1). Lineage (NCBI taxonomy): Eukaryota > Fungi > Ascomycota > Dothideomycetes > Dothideales > Saccotheciaceae > Aureobasidium > Aureobasidium sp. EXF-10728. The sequence continues at coordinate 3,610 of SWBG01000061.1, forward strand.
CAGCCTGGAAATATCAGGGCCACAGTACTGACGAGCTGCCTTTCAAGGCAGTCTTTGGCGTTGTCGGATCATGGATTGGATTGATTTTGATCATCCTTGTTCTCATCGCTCAAGTACGTTTCTGGCTGTTCTCCATCCAAAACAAACGAAAATGCTAACAGACACAGTTCTATGTCGCCATCAAACCGCTCGAAGCTGAGGCTTTCTTCTCTTCGTACCTCGCCATCTTTGTTGTGATAGTATTCTACATCATCGGATGGCTATGGAAGCGCCAGGGCTGGCACAGACTTGCTGACATCGATGTTGACTCCGGCCGTCGCGAGATCGACTGGGAACATTTCAACAAAACCAGAGCTGTGTACGAGTCGTACCCAAAGTGGCGCAAATTCCTGAGCCATCTGTTCTGATTGCTCCGCATGCGGGTTCTTGTGTGCAAGGGATACCGGTCGGGCATGATCACAAGCAGCAATGATGAAGAATACAAGGCTTGGACCTGCACATATCACATGCAAGCATGCCACTGCGCGATTTCCGTATGTAGTGGCCTCAGTGTCTATACACACCAAATATCATTCTTCCAAACTCATTTGCACATTCATTGGATTCATGGTCCGATCCTTCTTTGCTGTAAGCACAGCTTGTAGAACTCCGGGGTATAGCGGAGTCAAGTCGCGTCTTGAGCTCGCGTGCAGATTCCGCTCGCGCCGCCGGTGCCAATGGAAGCCAAGATGATTTTTCAACTTGATGCCATTTGCCCAGCGTCTTGTCTCCTTCCATATTAGGCAGAAGATAGCGAGTCGCAAAAGCACCCCGGATCGTCACGTTCCGCCAACTTTGTGGAGATGTCCATCTGCCAAGTCGTCCAACGGTTGCCAACCCATCGTATCTCCTACCAAGACCCTTCTTCCCTGATCTCTCTTGCTCCGCGTTGCGGCTGTGCACTTGGTACACTTCGCGCTACAGATAGCAGATACTTCGCCACCCAATCAGATACTCAGGATGACCAGGAAAACCTCAATCATGCATCGACCCCTGACGAGAACCTTTCCGCCATAGCGATTGTCCATGTCGCAACCGCGGCACACACTCTGTATAGCAAAGGAGCGGCTTTTCTCCATTGCACGAGCAGTCTTCCTATCGAAAGCTTGCATGTTACCGCAGAAGCGCGCATTGGCACGGCTCAAAAGTCTTGGGTCTTGTCGCTCCATGCCTGTGAAAGGAAGGTCACATCTTGGACAAGAAACTCGCTGGGGGTGCTGGGTCACGACTTGTGATCCGATGAAGATGCACCTTTGGCAGTATAATGAGTGACCAAAAGAGGTGCGAAAGGGCTTGATAGAGTATAAGTACCACCTTGTCTGTCTGGATAGGTCTCCCATCATCCTTCCTTTTGCATTGATCACAAGCATCCGTCATATCCTACGCTTGCCCAACATGAGATTTTCTCAGCTCGCTGTCCTTCTTCTTCCGGCATGGGCGTGTGCCTATACCGAAGCCGACTATGACAGCGGTAAAGTTCATCAAATGATCATGGACAGGAAACATGTATGGTCTCGTCTCGCTGATGATGTGATCAAGACTAACAGACATCAAGTCATCCTGGGAGAAGCACAGAAGCTGGGGCGAATACAACAGCAAGAAGTGGAAGTCCTTCTTGAAGCATCACAAAGACAAGGATGTCATCAGATGTAACAGCAAAGGTCTCGCGGTCGTCGAACCAGGTAACCCTGCAGAGACTTTCAGGTGTAAGAATGTGAGTATTCCATCAGCAGCCGAATCTGACAAGCTCCCTGACCTTACCTGATCAGATCGACTACTATGACTTCAAGAGCCATGCCGACCTTGGGTCTTTCGCAGGAGAGGGGTCATCATCCTGGGGATGGGTTGCACCAAATGGTCGTGAGTTTGTCGCCATCGGACAAGCAGACGGAACCGCCTTTGCCGAGATCAACAAGGATGGAAAGCTCGTCTATCTCGGTCGCCTGCCGCAACAATCTATCTTCTCCATTTGGAGAGAAATCCGTTCGTACAAGAACTACATGGTCATTGGGTCCGAGGCACGCGGTCACGGCATCCAGTTCTTTGACATGAACAAATTGCTCGGTATCGACCCAAGGAACCCAAAGAACTTTAGCATCACTGCGGATGTCACTGGTCTTTTCACCGATCTACCTGTGGGCCGTACTCATAACGTTGTGGTCAATGAGGAACTCGGATATGCTGTATCTGTTGGGGCCCAACCTCGCAACAGCACTTGTCGCGCTGGCCTCATCTTTATTGACGTCAGCGACATTTCCAAGCCTGTTTCACCTGGTTGCGCGGGTCAGGATGGATATGTTCACGACGCCGAGTGCCTTGTGTATCGCGGCCCAGATGAACGCTACTACGGCCGCGACATCTGCTACGGGTACAATGAAGACACACTCACAATCTACGACGTGACCGACAAGACCGGGGTCAATTCCTCGCGCATCATCTCCCGCACACCATATGTCGGTGCTTCGTACTCACACCAAGGCGCTGTCCTCAATCGCAACTGGCAAGAGTACCTTGTGCTTGATGATGAACTCGACGAAGAGGATCGTGCAGGACCAGCAGCCGATCAGTATCCTGTGACATACATCTTTGACATTCGCAACCTGGAAAAGCCAGTCAACACAGGTCACTACAAGTCCAAGCAAAAGGCCATTGACCACAACCAATACGTTCACGACGGTCTTGTATATCAATCGAATTATGCAGCCGGTCTCCGTGTTTACGATGTCAGCGGTATTCCTACTGATCCCACCGGTGGCAACGTAGAAGAAGTCGCCTACTTTGACATTTATCCTGAAGATGATGCCACGGATGGTCTTGTCGACTTTGTTGGTACTTGGAGTCATTATGCCGGGTTCCCTTCTGGATACATTATGATCAATACGATTGAGAGAGGTGTCTTTGTTGTCAAGATGAACAAGTTTGCCAAGAAGGAACATGGCAAATGGTGGAACAAGCCACGTATGAGTCTGTGAATCGAGGCAAGGCTTGGTCAAAACACAAGAATTATTATTCACCACTATCTAGACGTTCTATACGGACCGTAACTAAGCAAGGAGCACACTTCCAAAAAACAATATTAGGCTGCGCAAAGCAAGAACCTATGAGCTAGTACAAGGTTGAAGGAGTGTAGCAGAAGTATGGGCAGACAGTTGTACCACTCCAAGCCTCGGATGATGCGATAGACCACTCCACTCACAAGGAAACCGGTGATGGTAAGGGTCCACATGGCACAGAGAATGCGCATGTTGCGATACTTGTTGTTGGTGTGCGACTTTGTATCTCCAGATGGCGCCCAGGCAAGCCCTCTGTTGAGAAGACGGTCCTTAATCGCTGTAAGATAGGCATACGACTGTATGACCATGATGTACTGGACATTGAGACCATACGAAGCCTTGGCCCAGATCCTGAAAGCAAGAAGACCATAGATGAGTGATGGAACGGCAAAGGCAAGGTTGTAGTACTTGAACAGCTCAGGGCGGAACCAGAGGAGGAAAATGCCAGGTACGGGAGACAGGAAAATGCTCAACGCCATGGCCGAGTAGTACATCATGCCACACAAGTAGCAGATCTTCTGCTTCCAATTCAGCGTCGAGGTCCAGAAGTGAGGGTTTGTCAAGAGCGTTGTGGACCCCATGCACCAGCGCATCTGCTGTGAGAAAAAGGCTCGAGGTGTGTCTGGGCAGATTCCGCAAGCAAGACATAGAGGCACGTACGACACTTTCCAGCCACGATCTACACAGCCAAAACCAGTGTGAACGTCTTCAGAGAAGCCAATCTCGGCTGTACCGCCGACTTCCTCAAGGGCAGCACGGCGATAGACCGCGTTGCTGCCGACACAGATAGATGCACCCCAGCGGGTACGATTGACCTGGACCACACGATAGAACAATTCTTGGATGGCACTGGCACCTTGTTCGACCCAGGTCTGTTCGTCGAGGACACGGAAGAATTGAGGAGTCTGCACAATCGCCACTTTGTCGTCTGCAAGGTGTCGAGGCACCAGCTCGAGCAGAAAGTCCGGACGAGGGCAAAAGTCAGCATCGAAGATGGCGAAGAAGTCTCCTGTTGTGCGTGCAAAAGCCCATCTTAGGTTTCCGGCTTTCTTGAGACGAGGGCGGTCCTCGCGCAAGATGTAGTTGAAACCATAGCTTTCCGCGAGTGTCTTGACAGATTCCATCGCGCCATCATCCATAACATGAACTTGGATCTTCCCCGTTGGCCACTGCAGATTACGAACGTACTTGTACGTGTTGTTGAGGATCTCGAGTGGCTCCTTGCAACAGGGAAGATAGATGTCGACGGTGGGGCAGTTTTCGGGTGTAATTGGATGTTCCTCGAGAATCTTCTTGTGTTCCTCAAAGTCCCAATCTTTGCCACAGATACTGACAGCGTAGGAGATTATAAGATAGATCTGGATGAGGCCAAACAGTACTCCAAACCAGCAAAAGATAACATCGGAGATGACAAAGAGCCACATGCCTGCCGATAGACTCAAGAAAGAGAAGACACCGAAGAGATAGAGCAGAAACCTGTTGGTGTGAAGATACAGGTGCTTCTCGACATCGGTAGGACCAGAGGGGAGGACAAGTGCCGCATCCATTTGTGGGTTGTATGCGCGGTAGAATGCAGCCTTGAATCGTCCCCAGACGCCCTTCCTGGGATGAGGGTTTGCGACCACAGGCTCGTCGTAATGTTCTTTGTTGTAGAAGGTCGGGGTGAGAGTTTCAGGTTGAATAATGTCGGCGGCCTTGGCTGCCTCTTTCTCAGCATCGATAGTTCTCGCGGGAATTTCTGGTTCCATGGGTTGCTATTGGCAGCGTCAGCTCTAGAGGTCTCGGTTATGATCAGCAAAGCGACCACTTACAATCATGTCTTGCTCAGCCTCCTCAGCGATAGACTCGCAGCTGCTAGGCGTATCTTGACCAGAGCGGAAAGGGTTGATCAGAGCCGGCTCCGGGCGCGCAATCTGAACAGCATTGCGAGCGATCTCTCTTGTGCCCCTGGAGGGACTGATGTTTGAACTCGGGGGCTTCATTGAGTCAGCGATGTATGATGGGAACACGCGTGAGAATCCTACCTGGTACGCGAATAGATCGGGTCCAAGAGCTGGGAGCACGCCAGTAGGAACCACTGAGGATGATCCGCCACTGCTTGTCGAAACCGAAGACTCGAAAGAGTCGGTAGGGCTTGCTCTTGGACGAGAGATCCAAGGCTCAGGGCTAAAACTGTCTGAAAAAGGTCCTGAAGACATGTCTCTGGTGGGATGAGGATCAACAACAAAGAAGAAAGAATGTTTCGACAAGCGAATGATGTCTTGGAGAATGAGCGATGGTAGTGTCGTGCGTGTGTGTATCAGGTGGTCTAAGGGCAAGGCATAGTGAAGACTTATAGAAATCATCAGAAGCATGCTCATCATCGCCCAAGTAGAGACTCTGGTTAAGCCATCTTCCTCAACCACTTGAGCGAAGCAATATGCTCTGACCATTGACTCCCCAATCCTGTTTGACCTTGTGCTCCGGAGCATTGATTCTGTCTTGATGACGACCCTTTCGATAGATTCATTGTCTTAGACTGACAACCAGACTTGAGTCTACCGTGTGTATTGGTCCTCGTCCAGAATCGCAAGTGGTTGTTGCTCCAAGAGATGTCGGTGTGCACGAATTCGTGATAGCACGGGACGATTTAGACTCTGCAATGAACTATACCAAGAATCATGATTGGAATACTTCAACGTCTTTCAATCCTGAGTCAAAAGAAACAGCTCCATCCAAGTACATTGGGCAACAGGAGGCGAGATATTGAATGACAACATCGGACTACCTTGCATATTTCCCCGGAATCATGTCTCTGAGCGAGTGTGTGCCTGGCAAACGTTGGCTTCTTCGTTGTTATCTACTTCTCGATGTCTCAATATGTCTGAGGGGCACGCGAGATTGGAGGTACCGAGCGTGTGTATTGGCCAATCTGCTTTGACCGACGGCAAGACTAATCGTGTCAAACAAGGTTGATCAGCATTCTGCTCCTTATAAGCACGCGGCAGGAAGTTCGCAATCGCGTTGATCAACAAGGTTGTCATTAGCACCCGTTGCTAGTGGCAAGCAGGAACCGAAATGTGGAGAGCCCCGCGATGTGCCGATTGGTTTGGTCCGTCAAGCCTGCCGTGTCTTAGTACATCTGCCCACGTTGTAATTTGAATAATGGTCTCTCTGTATAGACTGTTCTTCTACAACCTTGTACTGTCCATGAGCACTTGTGTAAAATTTAGCTTCACCACGAGCTGAATGATGTTTATTAAGATTAATTGTAGTACATCCAAAACAGAAAGGACTTGACTGACATCATCGCAAACCCACAGCCAGCCACCATTTGTGCCTGGGGCTGCCGCCACTACCTCCATGTAAAGCGCCACATACGATTGTGCCCTCCAAGCATACACTCAAACGTCGCAGGAATTGCGGTCGTTCCTTCACAGTGACCAAGCCACCACGAACGCAAAGAGGCAAGCCACTTGCCATGCTCTGAGAACGTTCTGCATCGGTGCATTGGACTGTTTGACCCAACCCGAGTTTGATCCACTAATGCCCCTGAATCTGAGGGCATTATTGGAAGAGCGATTGCGCATGTCACTGACATCAAGCTGTAGATTCGGGACTCTGAAAGTCACGTTCTTTGGGGAATGACTGGCTTCAGTCCCGAACTCAACAGTACCAAGATAAGTGTCGGGATCGATATAGTCGTGATCAACGAGATATGCAAGGAGAGGCAATAAGTCGCCAGTGATGCCCTTGATGTCGTGTGCTGCGAGCCAGGAGAAGACTTGGGCTCCTCTATGGTTGGTCCCGATATACAGGTAGCTTCACATGAGGTCAGTATGGCCAAAAGCACAACAATGTGGGAATACATACAAAGTCTGACCACCAATATGGTAGGTCGCATTGCTTTGACCATTGCTGTATCCGATAGGGTAGGGCGCACCGCGAGATCCTAGCCAGACCATGATCTCGGTGCTGGCAGCAAGCGAGTCAGAAGCTTTGTCGATGTCTGCGTCAGCAAATATATCGAATGCCACATTAGCAATGACCGAGGACGAGGTCTTTCCGTTGGCTGAGGAGGACATCGACATGGACCAATCGATGTCCACGATGAGGGATTCGGCAGCCGAAAGGCGAATGGGCAGCAGCTTGCTCTGCAGCTTGGCACAGGAGTACGAGTGAACGTCGGTCGAGTCTTTCTTCCAACTCCATTCGGACATGAAACCTTGATCGTTGCTGTCCTCCTAGTCGGACGAGTCAGGATGAGTTGAGTGCGTGAGGACAATCCTTGCTCGAGACTTACAGTGACACAAGCGAAGCCGGATCCGTCATCATTCCAAGCGTTGGGAAGGTCTAGCGGCAGGAGCTTCAGCAAGGGTATTCAGAGGTGTGCCGCCAACAATCCAGCGGCGAGAAAGTCCAACATACACAAGAGGTCCCCATCATTAATCGAACCAGTGGCGCCACACATCTTGGCAAAGGCCATGTCGATAGGAAGGAACAGCGCAAAGCTCAAAACGGAAGGACGCATGATGTAATCGGCGTTTGGGAAAAAGCTTCTCGAACGAATATGGAAGAGGCAGTGGGAGGAAGCTGTGGTTGCGAAGACAAGGATGGTGTGGAGGGCAAGGAGTAGATGTGGACAAGAGGTAGGGACAGATACAGGAGAACATGTCAACACATGTCATAATATTGACAGTGAAAGAAGCTTCGAGGCTGGGCAACGTACCGTAGCCTTGTACCAGTGTTTGCCGAACGATGAAGTTGGACTTCTTGATAGTTCACCAAACGGCTTCTGATTCAAACTTTGCTCACACACTGAACCCGTTGACTCACTTTCCCCAGAACATTGCTTCGATATGGAAGCTGTAGAAGCAGATCATTGCCTATTCTTGAGGACTTCCTATTACGGTAATTCGGGTTCACTTGGAAATCTAGTACGCCAGCGTCATTGTGAGATGATGAAGAGGTATAAAGAATGACAACAGGCCGCTGCAAGAAAGGAACAACAACAACTCACAGTGTCTCATTAGCACCGCTCTCATTCATCTTCGCCATGTTCTCCGACAACAACGCAAGTCAAAGATCTGTGACTTCTGAGTCTTCTGGCTCCAGCGCAACCTCCAGTCCAGAGACGCCGTCAACCCCACTAAGTCCTGCATCTCCTGGAGGTTATCCTAAGATGCATCCGAAGGATTCGAGGCAAGACAGTGCGACTGCCATCTATGACAACTTCTCGCCAGCCGTGCGAACAATTTGTTGCATAGGGGCTGGTTATGTTGGTAAGCTTTTGATCACACTCTGCTTCGAGGACTCACACTGACAAGAAGACCTGCAGGCGGACCGACCGCTGCCGTGATCGCACTCAAGAATCCTCAGATCACCGTCCATGTCGCTGATCTGAACGCAAGCCGCATTCAGAAATGGAACTCGAAGCACTTGCCTGTGTATGAGCCTGGATTGTTGGATGTGGTTCGTCTTGCCAGGGATGGAGCTCCCGAGTCTGCAGATGCACCTTCCGATGCACCAAGTCCCCGTCACCCCAACCTTTTCTTCACCACAAACGTCCAGGAAAGTGTGGAGAATGCTGACCTCATCCTCATGAGTGTCAACACTCCTACCAAAACGTCAGGTATCGGAGCTGGATCCGCAACGAACCTGATCGCTCTGGAGGGTGCAATGACATCGGTTGCTCAATGGGCCAAGCCAGGCGCCATCATCGTGGAGAAGAGCACTGTGCCCTGCCGTACCGCGCAGATGCTTCGTCGTATTGTGAGTCGTCACGCGTTCTCGTATACATACTCATACTGATTCGGTCTGGTAGCTTGGTATCCACCGTCCCGGCGTTCCATTTGAGATCCTGTCGAACCCGGAGTTCCTTGCTGAGGGCACCGCTATCAAGAATCTTCTAAATCCCGACCGAATTCTGATAGGTTCTGCCCAGACTCGAGACGGTCTCGCCGCTGCAGAAGCGCTCAAAGACGTCTATGCAGCGTGGATACCCAGAGCACGCATCTTGACGGTCAACACTTGGTCTTCCGAGCTCGCAAAAGTGATTGCCAATGCAATGCTTGCGCAAAGAGTCAGCAGCATGAACAGCGTGAGCGCACTCTGTGACGCCACGGGTGCGGACATCGATGAGATTGCTTCGGCAATCGGCCAAGACACGCGTCTAGGATCCAAGTTTCTCCAAGCTGGATTGGGCTTTGGTGGATCGTGCTTCAAGAAGGACATCCTCAATCTGGTATACATGGCCAACACTCTCAACCTTCCAGAAGTCGCAGACTACTGGATGCAGGTGTTGCATATCAACGATTTCCAGCGCGACCGATTTGTCGCATCGGTTGTCAAAACCATGAACTCGTCGCTGGTCGGTAAAAAGCTCGCCATCTTTGGTTGGGCTTTCAAGGAGGACACCAACGACACCCGAGAGTCCCCTGCAATCGAAGTTGTAAGGTCACTTCTCCGCGAATCGCCACGAGAGTTGGTTATCTACGACCCAGGTTGCAATACCCAGAAGATATTGGCAGAAGCCCAGGAACTCCTGGCTCAGCCAGGACAAGATCTCATCGGTCCATCTGGTCCAATTCGCGCGGTGGCCGAAGCATTCGAGGCTTGTCAAAACGCCCACGCTGTACTGATACTCACCCCTTGGGAGCACTTCCGCTACCCCATGAACCCGTCTCAACCTGACGCTTTCTTCGACAGTATTGCACAAGGCGATAAGATCTGTGGCCAGATGGCCGGTCTTACCACAAAGTTCGAGGTGTTGGCGGCCAGCGCTTCGAAGAAAGACGGTGGTGAGGTTGAGTGCGAAGCGGGGTGCGAAGACTGCCTGCAGGCAGATGGCGTGGCATCGAAAGCGCGCACAAATGTACCCTGGAGCCGCATCGCGAAAGTGATGAAGAAGCCTAGCTGGGTTTTCGATGCCAGAGGTCTTGTTGATGTAGTGGAGATGGAGAAACTGGGTTTCAAGGTGGAGAGGATTGGCAAAGTGCACCCGGATTCGCCGCTTTTCGGTAAGATCTCCTTCCCCTCATTCCAAAACACACCTGCCGCTCGTGGCTTTGAGTAGTACCGCTAACGCCGAACAGGTTACGGAGCTTAGCCTCTCACAACCCCTGCGGAGTCTTGGTTGCCTATAAGGAGTGGATAAGCTGTCCGAGGGCCGGTATTCCAACGTTCCCTTCCATGAGCGTCGAAGCAACGCCTTCTTGAAAGCGCTCGCACTCAACCTTAAAAGGCGACAGTAAGATCACGCGGGGTGATCGTCATTTCTTGCAGAACTGGTAACGGCCGGTGAAAACTACCGGCGCTGCGCATCAGGCCTATAACCTTAAATTTTGGCCATAGACTTGTACTAATCTAATATTTTCTGTTCCTCGATAATTCACTGCCTGGCTTGTGATCCTGAAGACACAAAGAGCGTCGACCAGACGACCATGATTTGACCTGTTTCTAATGATAATTCTTGCTGTTCTTATCATTCATATCAAGCCATGCTGATGTAAGTCTGAACACCCTCAAAATCATAGTATGGTTCTAATGAGCACTAAGTATACCAAAGGCCAATTGTATAAGAACAATCATGCGTTGAATTGGACTACTCAATTATCGCATCGGCGACAGGGCCCAAACCGGTGAACACACTGCTTTTGATACTTTGGAGATGTCGGCCATGATACATGCCGCGAAAATTCATGCGTAGCTCTGGCGCTCCATGTGCGTTTAGTTCCCGCGGGCACTTTTATCCTCCGATCGAACTAGCTTGATCAACCGCTTGACAGATTCTCGCAGCGACAGCGACCGGAATTCTTGAGAACAACGGTATTGGGCTTTGACTGGCACTAGAGTGGGGTTTCTGGTCAGGATGCAGACAATGAATGACACAGAGCACAGCACGACATAGACTGAAGATGGCCAACGCTAAGGGAATTGTTGCCAAGTTGCACCGACACATACATGTGGACATATCAATCGCCTTTGTCATGTCGACCCGGCCTTGACGAAGCCGTCCTCCTTGAGATTTCGACTGAGAATCATCAGAGTATGTTCAGCACCTGTCAGCTACAATAGTCGTTTGTGTGTCCGAACCAGAGCTCGATACTTTCCATGCTGTGACGATCTGGCTCGACGAGTCTTGACAGTCCTTGCTTGAGAAGGACATTAACATGCTTTTTGCTCAATGGCAGAAAGACCTGGTTGGGCATCGTCCTAAAGTTGAATCCATCAATGGTGGCTACCTGGAAAGAAACTTCACAGGTGGCCATTTCAACAGGGAACTGAATCTCCATTTTGAGTACGCCATGGCACTCACCTCGCCTCACGAAGTCACGAATATTTAAGTAGGCTCTTATTCGTCAGTTGGAAACCTCCACGACATGTTCGCGGCTTTTGACGAGTACTATTGTGATCCTGTCAATGGTATTGATTAGGGCTATCCTATAGGTCATGCGCCAGGATGCCATACTACAGCTTGCGACTGCGGATCCTCTATATCACCCAAGGCGCTTTCACTTACTTGGGGTTGGCCAGAGGCTGGTTTTGCTTCTAACTATCTGCAACGTCAGTGCCTCGAATCTCTCAAGCTGGGCCTCATGGGAACTACTGTCGTAGTTGGTGCACCCGACCATGGATCCGAAAGTGGAGGGTCGCCATCGTGTCTAGGCAATGAGACCCACCCAAAGTTCAGCCCAGGGTTTCCCTTTTCTTGTCCCTGGGTCACAAGTGTCGGCGGTACGCATATGTTGCAAGCCTCGAATGAGGAAATGCGCTCTACAGCGATCAGCGAAATAGTGTTTTGCAAGCAAGAAGCTGATAGAACAACTTTGTCTCCTAAAGGCAGCTTCAGCAACGTTTTCCCTGTCCCGCCGTATCAGATGTCCGATCTTGCTTTGTACAAGTACATCGAACATCCTCTACTCGAGTCCTTCGAACCCCACTCCAACAGCGGCGGTAGAGGATACCCAGCTGTTGCCACCCGAGCTGATGACCGGATTGTGACAAATGGGAGATGGACACCCGTCCCAGGCAACTAGGCTTCGGTGCCTGTATTTGCTTCAATCATCACGTTGGTCAATAGAAACTGCCTGCAGAGAAACACAACCTCACTAAATTCATCAATCCTGCACTGTATGCCACTCCCGGATGTCCTCAACGATGTTATGACCAGGGCAAACGAGCGTTGCGGTGTTGTTCAGGCTCATAGAGCAATCGAAGGCTGGGATGCAGTGACGGGTCTGAGAAGCCGATATTATCAGCGGGTGGTTGATTTCTTCCTGAGCTTGCGATAGCTCAGCATGGTGATGTTGGATTTGTATTGCAATAGTGTTATGTTATGGACCAGCAGTCCGCTTTCGGAGAATTGGGCCATTCTTGTTATTGCGTTAACTGCACCAAACACAAAAGTCGGAAAAGATTGAGTAACGAAATGCCACGCATTTCGATTATTGTGTAGTTGATATACGTTAGAATTGACAATTCTGGCAACCTGTTGTTGAGGGGCCCACCCTGTGCTATATGTCGAGATGCCTAGATAGAATAGCGATAAGCCATTCGCCTTGCCTTGCGGTAACTCAGGATATCATCGAGATCTTTGTACAAACTATAGTCAGATCGCGTGCTGGTTTGTCTTCCCTGACGGCTATCACACAAAACTCAATTCTCAAAGATTTTGGACTTGACGGCCTGTCAAGTCGAAGATTAAATTGCAAAGAACTGCAAGGAAGAAGCATAGATTTCATAACGTCAATCATATTATCATGTCAATTATCTCATCCCACCGGATTATTCACCTCAAGCTCCCACAGTCTCATTCAGCGTCTGAATGTTGTTCTTGATGTTGATATCATTTCTTCCAGCCACGGCCAATGCATTCAACAGCTGCACAATGACAGGCTCGAGGGAGACACCCAGCGCCAGAGGATCCAGAGTATCAGCAAGCTCAGTTGACGTCGAACATCCGGTAGCCACAGTACCAGCGAAAGCAGCCTTGACGAAGTTGAACGCGCCCACAAAGCCAATGACTTCAGTAGTTGCATGGCCGCCATTCGCAATGGTTGTCAGATGAACGGAAGCGCCGTCAGCACACCAATCAGAATAGAGTGTTGTCGCGTTGGCGTAAGGAATGACTTCGTCGTTGGAGGCGTGGTACATGTAAACAGGAGCCTTGGGTGTTTCATCAGAGTTGACGCCCATGACGTTCTTCTCAAGCACGGCAGCAATGGTTGGCTCATAGAAGACTTTGTCGCCGAGAGTCTGAACGTCCGTACTCTGAATCGATTGGAAAGCGAAGGTGAAGAGATTCTCGACACCGCAGATCTGCTCGGCGACGTTGAGAACGTTGCGGCCCTTGGGAGTGATGATGCGGTTGATCACGGGGTCGAGTTGAGCACCGTAAGCAGAGTCTGCTGCGAGACCAACAAGAGCCTGAGGAAGGAAGCCAGCGAAGGCTGTTCCATCGATATACACAGCAGTACCAGTCAAGTTCGCAGGGGTACCACCTGAAGCCCAGCCAAGAACGTTGAGCTCAGGGGCGTAGTTCGAGATCAGTGAAGCAGCCCAACCAGTGGCGATAGCACCGCCAGAGTAACCATAGCCCACGATCTTTGGGGTAGAAGTGGTGAAGCCCAGAGTAGACTTGAAGTTTGCAACAGCACGCATGCTGTCGAGAACACCCATGCCAGCAAGGCGACCAACACCAAAAGCAGCGTCAGGGCCTTCATAATCAGGCGACTGCACAATGTGACCATCCATAAGGTAGGCCTGGAGCAGGAAGAACTCGACAGAGGAAATGAGGTCGACCTGGGGAGCGAGCAGCTGATAGTTGAAGCTCGGATCGCACGCGCCGGTCACAGCAGAACCATCATATGCGGTGTGGAAGCTGACAAAGCTGTCAAGCTTGGCGTTCTGAGGTTTGAAGACGGTTGTTGCAGAGGCGATGGCCGTGCCGTTGATGGCAGTGGTCCGGTACAGCAACTGCCATGCTTGCACACCATCGGGAATGAGACCAATGTAGGACGTGACGACTTGTCGGCTACGAAGAATTGTTCCGGGAGCCTGGTCCTGGTAACCAGCTGGAGCATTGTAGAACGGGTCGTACTGTGGCAGGACAGCAGCCAGAGTGGTGGGCAAGACCAGGGCCCCAACAACAAGAGTGGGAAGCATGTCTCGAAGAGAAGACAACATCGTGGGAGTCGAAAGTGCGAAGCAAGCTGGGCGGTGTTGGGACATAGGCGAGAGGGAGGCGGGGCCTCTGCCATGTCTTATACCACACTGCCGCCTAAGGCCGCTCGGAAGGGAAAGAATTTTGTCAGATCGTCCATGAACCGTTCAGCGGTAGCATCCCCACAGTCCTGCAGAAAGTGCTGCAAGAGCCAGCATCTGATCTTGTGCATGGCACCGTTCGGCGAGACATTTAACGCGACTTGCTGAGTACGCCCGTAGACAACATGTAGTGCTGCAGATCTTCTCGTATGTCCACGGAGGTGAAAGCGAAAAAACCCGTCCTGTACCTGGCGGGCCTCGGCAGGCGCATCTATACTTCTATATAGGATTTTGTGGTCCAACGGTTGGGATGACATAATAACGGTCTTCGACGACACGTGTGTGGACCGTGTGAAGCCAAAAGCTTGGTCCACCACATCCAAGATACTTGAGCTATACCAGTGGCAAGCTCATCATTGCTGTTACAATGTGCATATGCTTCGATTCGTCGTGTCAGGAGTGGAGGATTGACTGAGGTACTGAATTCGAGGTATAGAGCTGTAAGCGAACATGCATGAGCCGAGGAGGCCGCAAAGATCAACGTGGGGTCGCGACGATCTGGTATAAACTTTGCAGATCGAAGAAGCGGTCATGCGTTTTGTGCAGGTGCCACCCGACCGAATCAGACTCGTCGGAGCGTCCTCCTTTCTCGGAAGCATCGTTATCCGTGCTTACTCCGACTTTTTTGACAGACTCTGGGCAAAGTCGATCAATGTCTGTGGTGCGTTGTATTTTGGCATGTGCAGCTCGACGAACTGTCGACTTGTTAGTCCCAGACCTATGCAAGCCATGGCGCCCGAAAACTCACATGCAAACCCTTTCCTGCAGAGAACTCTCCATCTGCAAGGAGCTCCTCAAGTTCCGAACGAGTGCTGACTTTGTAAGACTTGACTCGGTGCTGAGAAGCCTCGGCCTCGGGTGTGAAGACTTCTGCGATCTTGCTGTATCGCCATTTGCTGATGTCGTTGTACTTGGCCTTCATGCCATGCACCCAACGCTCAATCTCGTAGCCATCATTTTCAATCAGGAAGATAGTGCAGTCCAGATCTTGCCTGATGATGGTTGATAGTTCTTGAGCTGTAAGTTGGAACGACCCTACGAGTTGTCAGCTCAGAACGAACATGAGTAATTGATTCGCAGGCGGCTTACCATCGCCCTCGAAGCAGACAGTTCTTCGACCCCCGCCCGACGTCTTCATTGCCAAAGCTGCGCCCTGAGCTGCTCCAAGGCCGTAGCCTATTGATGACCACAGCGTCTGATTGATTGCTTGGACTCCAGATGGGAACCTGGTCTCCCAGATGCCGACAAACGATGTGCCCGTCTCTGTGACGACGACGTCGCCGGGTCTCAACCAGGACGATATGCGCGGCCACAGCCAGTCATGTGTGACGTCTTGAGTGGTCGCCGATTCGCCGTTGAAGAGCGGAGGACTCTTGCGAAGAGGCGTCTCGAGTTTGTCCATGTGCAATTTCGACGGGTTCACTTCCTTTACAAGGCGTTCCAGCAACCACTTCATATACACGTTCTCGAACTTGGCGCAATCCATGACGACGTGGTCAAAGTGCAGATCGACCGACGAAAGGCGGCTGATGCGATAGGAGAAGCCGAAACTGTTGACGTCCGACTTGACGTTCCCGATGGTGATGACCAGATCGCTCTCTTCAATCCTCTCACGGACGCTCTCCTCGGAACCCTTGCCGATGTAGATACCAGCGAACAATGGTGACTCTTCGTTGGCGACGCCCTTGCCCATGGGAGTAATGAAAGTAGGCAGCCCAGTCTTGCGAGCGAATTGCTCTGTCAGGTCTTCGACCCGATGGCGTTGGGCACCAGCATCGAGCAGAAGGGTTGGTCTTCTTGCGGCGTACAGTTTTCTCAGAATCAGTTCCGCCGCCAGATTCGCTGTCTCGTGATCGCTCGGTGGCGGTTCGACGACGATTGGAGTGTCCAACAGCTTTGCGTCCACCTCTTCCAGGACCACGTCGGCTGGCAGCTGGATGTAGACCGGTCGACTGTTGACGTAGCATGCCTGGAGCACGCGGTCAATCTCTGCTGGGGCTGTCGCTGGGTCCATCAGGTTGGTCTGGGCGATTGTGATCGGTTTCGACATGTCGGCAAAGACATTGAAATCGCCGTTACCGAGCTGAAGAGCAGGTCAGAGGACTATCTAGACAAATGGAAGGGGTCCAAACATACAGTATGATGGAGGAGCATGCCGCTCTTCTGAGCGACCCTCTTCGGCGTTCCAACAATATGCACGACGGGACAGAACTCGGCAAAAGAGCCAGCAATGGCGTTTAGACACGACAGCTCGCCGACGCCAAATGTTGTCACCAAGGCTCCCATGCCCATTAGTCTGCCGTACGCATCAGCCGCATAGCCTGAACGCATGTTAACGAAGCTTCCGACTCCAAGGGTTCCAACATATCACACCTGCATTCAATTCATTGCAATTGCCAACCCAGTTGATGCCGCAGGGTTCGACATAGTCGAGGGCGACAAGATTGAAGTCTCCGGGTACTCCGTGTACGTCTTTAACACCAAGCTGATGTAGTCTGGTAAACAGATACTCGGCAATGTTGACTTTTTGGTTGCTCATGGTTGATGTAATGATACTGGAATCGGAGGGTGACAGGCTGCTTTTGAGTACTCGCGGCTCCTCCGGCAACAGTCAGCAGCAGCGGGGAGGGGAAGCATCATTGTTATCGTAATGATAATGTAGGAGGTGACGGTTGGCAAGCCGATCGTCAGGTCAGACTTCGGTCCAAGGAGCGTTGGAGGCGGCTTCAATCCGTCTTGGCTGGCGGAACCCGGCCCGTCTTGTCCTCATGCTGGTGGGGGTTTGACAAGGGAAAGGTGCGACGACTGACATGTTCTCGACACACCTACCTCGCATAGTATGAATCAAGGGGGCGCTTTTCAAACACGATCAAACACGACAGCTTACGCAAAAATCCCTTGAGCGAAGGAATCATGTAGAGTCAGTCGATGACAACGTCGCTGGCGAGCCCCAAGGCAGTGGCGGGTGACTGATTGTGTTCATTGTACTCGCCTCCATACTCACCTTGAAAGCCTGCATATTGTCCAGAATGACAGCGGCGGTGGTATCTTGGACAATCTTACGTCTCAGTTCGCCGACTGGTTCGGGTACTCACTGGCGGCTAACACAGGACTCGAAGATCTCGTGCCTGGACGCGACAGGCTGAGTGTCGTCGAGGTCGAGAGCGGCGCCAGCGCGCAAATGACACGCCTGGCAGTCGAATACTCGGTCGCAATTATTGCGCCCGTTGTCTCGGTCTTGGACCTCTCCTGGCTCTTCTTCTGGACTCCTCCTGCTCAATGGCTCGCATCAACATGCGCCATCGTGGTGATTCGAGGTTCGAAAATCTCGCGGTAAGGGAATGATTTGGCGACGGCGACAAGCGGAGTTGTAGGAACTGCAACAGATACGGCAAGTGCGATGCGATCTCGGTTGGTGTTCGAGAGAGCTCCCTTCTCTAAAGAAACGTGTTTGAGGAGGAAAGCGCGGCCAAGAACTGCGGCATTGGCGTTGCCTTGACAACCACCCCAGCTCGACCTCCATGAGCTGAAGCCTCGCTCCGTCAATTCCCCTCGACAGCCCGCGACACTCCCAAGAATAAAGTCCTCCTGCTGAAGTACGATATAACGACAACCATGTGAGTTTTTGACAGTGGGCATATCAGATTTTCACCAGAAGTATCGGATTGCATCGTTTTCGTTGGCAGAGTCCATAACGAAACTCTTGGCCCTATGAACACCAAGGGTGACCACGGAGACGTTCACGCCAACTTTCCTCGCATCAACCTCAGCCTCTTCCGATGGTTCCTGATTGATCAATGAGATGCATTCTCGAACAACTACTACAAAGGAATGAAGTCACCAAGAGGCCGAGGTCGATCAAAAACTCAGCCGATCAAGGAGAAACAGAAACTTTTCATAGACACATGACTCGTCATCTTCTACTTCTATCTACAGAGCTTTGGCAACAGCATCCATCTTCTTCCGGAAGAAGCCGCCTTGCTGCTCAACATCCATACCACTGGAGTACATGTCCACCTCCTTGCCATGACTGACCACATTACTCAGGTCCTCTTCATCAGGTTCTGGTGCCTCGAGCCATCCGCCGACAGGGTTGGGTGCTTTGACTGGCGAGAGCATACATAAAATATAGTAGACGCCGCCACTGGCTAGGAAGCCAGTGAAGAAGTTCAGTCGGTAAATGTACGTAGCGCCGATGGGCACCGAAGCACCACACGCGCCAGCAAAGCCCACCACATTGATCAAGATACCGCAGATGTAGGCAACGTAGCCGCGCCACTGGATACCAAACTTGCCATAGTAGGGACCAATGACATCTGCAGAGTACAAGTCGCGGGCTTGGAGGTATCCCTTTCTCACTACGTAGTAATCGATGATCATGGGTCCAGCAATGGCAGACAGGAAGACCGAGTAAGCAGATAGGTACGTGGTGAACGTGCTCGACCCAACAACAAACTGCCATGGACAGATGACAATACCAATCACTGCGCAGATATATCCACCTCTGCGGATGTTGATGTAGCGAGGCAGTAGAGCAGTCAAGTCTGTGCCTGCAGAGATGGAGTTTGCAGCAATGTTTGTACCGAGTTGGGCGACAACGAAGGCAGCAGCGATGAGGAAGACTCCTGCTCTTGCGCCTGCACTGCCGTGTCCGTCTTCGGTGATGAACGCCTTTAGCAGCTCCAGAGGGTTCCAGACGGCGCCGAGTTCGGGGTAGATCACTGCCGAGGCTGAGCCAACGAGAATGCCAATGAGAGAGGTAAGTCCGAAGCCGAGAGGAATGGTGATGAACTGAGGCAACAAAGCATCGCTGGGCTTGCTGGCGAAACGGGAGAAATCAGGGTCGTTGACGATGAGGGTTGCAAAGTTGGACACGGAAGACATGATGCCGGTGATGACAGCCCAGGCAAGCTCAGAGCCGTGGGCTTTTGCGGGTTGGTGGATGATCTTGCCTGCGCCGCCTGCTCTGACGAGTGCCCAGATGAGGAAGGCAATACCGGCTGTGGGTGCCACGACAGCTTTGACGGTGAACAAGTGGCGGACTTTGTGGACGGGAAACCAGATGAATGGAAGCGAGCCAGCCCAGAAGAGGATGAAGCCGATGAGGTAGTTGACGGTGCCTCCCAAGGCAATCTCCTTTGTCAACGAAGGTCGCGTACCGAACGAAGGCCAGATGGCGAGGATCATGAGGTACACACACTCGCCGCCGATCCAGCCTTGGACACCATACCAGATACTGATGCTTTGTTAGAAGATACACTCCAGGCCAGCAAGTGCGAGACTTACCATGCCATCAGAGCGCGATTCAAGACTGGCCACAGCGAACCAAAGATGCCGAAGGACGCCCTGTTCATGACAGGGAAAGAAATGTGGTAAACAGCGCCAACGCGACCAGTCAAGCAGATGAAGAATGCCGAGATACTGTAGCCAACCCTGCAAGATGTCAGAATGAGCATTGTACGACAGTTGTTCGTCAACACTACCAGACACAGATCCATGCCTGCCACCAAGACAAGCCGACATCGAGCGAAGAAGCAGCGATCATCCACGTGTTGATGTTGAAGGAGTCGGCAATCCAGAAGCCGACAAAGTTGAATGCTCTCCACTGACGCCGTTCGGGCTCGACGATCTTCAAGTCATGGTTGGTGAGGAACAATTCCTTGTTCGACAGACCGTGATCATGCTCGACCTCCTACACAAGAGTCAATGGATTGCACTTGAAGCGAGCATTCGGCTACTGACAATTTTTCGCAAGACAGATGCCATGGTTGTTGTGTGTCAGAGATGTAAAACAGCGGCGAACACCCATGGTTATATGCAGATCATGCTCGCCATGGGACGTTGTAGAGATAAGACGTGTTCTTGACAAGGTCAATGCGCAGCAACAGGATGGGGATGTGGCTTGCAGGATCATCACTGAACCTTAGATAAGGATTTTTGTGCTGATTTTTTTCTTCCAGGTCGCTCTAGAAGGCGGAATCGAATGCAGGTCGGTCCTGTCAGGTGTCTATCAAGACCTTGCAGAGACAGGGCTCGAGACTGACTTCTCAAAAGAAATTGTAGAGAAGGCGTCGCACGCAGCTCTGTAGAACGTGTCGAATTACGCAAGCAGGTGAATAAACCCGGGGACCGGCAAGCCAATAGATTCATGTCTTGACATTACTTGGCTGGAGATACGCAAGCAACTTGGCTTGTTGGTGTATCTCTCTATCTTTGCTGGTTTGTATAGCGCTATAGGTGCGCCGGGCATGTTACTCGATGTGATCGAGTCAAATTCGGAGACAAGGTTTGCCATCAATAAATAAAGTTTATGCGACATCTGCCGAGCCCCAGAGCCCTTATCTTGGGGATCTGTGGAGGTGACAGCAAGCGACTCGGATCGACCTTATAGAGGCTCTGGAATCACATGGACGTCACGTCTACATTTTTTTCATGCTTGAGTGAGAGTTCATCGGTTTTGAGGATCAACCCTCATCTGAGAGAAATGATGTCGCAGTCGGCATCTCCGTTTGAGTGAAATTTGACCAAGTCGCTCTGCTGACAGTACCACCCTGACTCAATATTCCGCGCATGAAGATTCTGTGAACATGGTTAAGGTAGTGGTCTGGTAACTATTTTGTGATATGAAATATGCATTGTTCTTGACACGATACTAGCAAATCAAGGAGTCAGAGCATCTGATGTGCTTACGCTTGTGTTCTGGTTATTGCCTAGTCGGACTATCATCAAGCGCTGTTTGCAGCCAGTGCAGGTGTTGGAAGAAGTCGTAATCGGCTTCTTTGTGTCAGATTGCTGCCATGCTTTCTTTGTCCTTGTCCTTTGTATATTGAACTTTGACATTACTCCATGCTTTTTGTTGCATAACGCAAGCGACGTTTGCCATATTATATCACTTTTCTTAAACCTTGAGCTCTTGTCTTGTGTGGTTGCAACCCAGCAAATTCCTTCAAAAGACACCCAAGAAGACAGAAGAATCTTTGATGCTTTGTTCAACATTGATTTGATATCTTGTCATTTGCTCCTTCCGGCGTTGAAATGTTCATTTACCTCACTGCCGCCTTTGTAATCCAGCTCCTTGGTTCTTGTTCGGTCTGATAAAGTAAGTTTGACCAACACAACTTACTGAAAGTCTTTCATCAAGCATTCTTCCAAAGAGGCCAACAAGGCACCCTACTAAAGGTCAAGTGAGATTTGCGGAAAATCATACAAGATGAATACCTCAGGCAAGCAGGAAGACAAAACCTTTGAGAAACCATGATGGAATGAGAATGAGAGCACATGCAGCTGGCTTATCCGATCGGGAGGATATATCTCATGAGTCTGCTCATCTCAGGAAGCTTGTCTTTCCATTTCTCCCAGCATCTCTGATATTGTTATTCCTGGACCATCCATAAATCAACGCTACTTGGAGTTATACACAGTACCATCGCCTCTTCTATATCGTGTCTGCTTTTCATCGCAGTTGAGGAACTTGGCTGGCAGGCACATTTGTGACACACATCCCTACATCCTTGCTTCTGAACCTTCCTCTGGCAAAAAATTTCTGGGCTCGAAGATACCCAGATAACATTTGCCTCATCAACATCGTCACTACACTCCCATCGCTCAAAACCGAGCAAACTGGTCATCTTGGACATGTGGTCATCTAATGGCGGTCTTTCTCATGACCCTTGCCTGTCAGCCTTATTGATCAATTATACATCGGTTTACATGAAAATGTCATGGCTTGAATCGTGAGAAAGAAAGAAGGCATCAGTCAAGTCCGCGGTTGATCTCCGCGCGGTGTACCTCGTTCGCCTTCAAGGATTGGAAATGCTCGAACTCGGTCATCGACTGACTTAGGCATCCGTGCTGGCATGTGCGATGGCAGTCACAGTCTCCCGCACGTCATCGAACGTCTCGAGATTAAACTCTTAGAAGAAGCCGGTCACGCTCAGGGAGTGTTACTGGAGGCCCTCGACACCCTGGACCACCTTGTGATAGGCCTAGGAAATGACAACAACAACTCTCTGGATGATCTTGTAGACAAGGCCGTCTTCGCCTCAATCAGCACTTTGCACAATTCGAGATTCTTGGTGGTGCGCCTGTACCCGAGTCTCTGTATCAACGACCAGGATATGGCTACCATCTTGTGTCTACAAGACTTGAGCTCTTGGGGATTGGCAGGATCGAGGTATTCCAAGAGCTAAGCTATATCTATTACAGCGGAATCGAAGACATAAATGTTCAACCTGCTAGTTACATGCACGTCAGCAGTCAGCGAATTTACACGACCCTCATGCGCCTCTCTCAACTCCAGCACCTGGTGGTCGGTGTTCCTTTCGAAGAGCTCGTCATGTCTTACGACCTCGCTCTATGCATCCATCACCTGACCTCGAACTTGAAGTCCTGCTCTCTCGAGGACTTCCAGCTGGCAACGGATGAGTCATGGTCTTTCGACTGGCCCGATCAGGAAGACTGGACGCTTGTGGTCTCCCCTGACGTCTGGCTTTCTACCAATAAGGCATTTCACTCTGATCCTCGCCAGTGGGAGTATCGCAGTCTCGCACACCACAAGAAAGTGGGTTGCAGCAGGGAGGCGGATACGCTGGACGCATCTACAGACATGACTGAGGAGCAGCCCCTGATCACTGATGAGCACAAAGACACCGCAGACCTGGCAGAGGACTCAGGTAGTAACATCCCAGACGCTGACAACGAAATCTTGGAAGGCTTGAATCTAGTCGAGAGACCTTGCACGCGATAAAAGCGAACAAGACATCCTATTTCGTACTGCAGCTTCTGATATTTCCATTTTGATTCTGGGCCGACCCTTCTACTTCTGGATTCTTTGGCATCGATCGGTACTCAATTCAGCATTGTACTTTGTGATGAGCCATCAAGAGCGGTTGACAACATTCTTGGAAGTTGCTATGGGGATTGCGGTGGTTTGCTTTGCTTATGCTGCATATACCTTCTTCAAAGTATTGCTTTCGGAATGTCAAAAGAGTCATGAATAACTTCTTCCGCTTGACTGGCCACAGGTGTTATAACTTTCTTATTCACGATGTTCCTTATTCTCAGACTTCTGCAAGCAATGCATAAAGTGAAACACCTGATCTTTCCATCCAGCTGTTCATAGGGTCTCTTGTCTCGAACGAGCTATAGACGGCAACATCGGGTCATACTATACGCCAGGCCTGAGTATGGAACTACAACCAGCAAAAGGTATAGTCCGTTTGTGGATAGGTCTGCTTCAAAGTCTTGTGGTCGGTCCATGGCAATATCCCGATGCAACCATTATGGATCACAAGGGTTTTCTGCAAGGTTATACATGCTTTGCAAGGATAGACATGACCAAAGCCCAGACTATACTCGCTCTATAAAACAATTTGCAACCACATGATTTAGATTGTCGTGTACTTTGACACTCGGCGCTTCGCTGAGGAGAAAGGCTGGAGAGAGTTGGCGCTCACAGTAATGAGCAACTCTCGCGCATTGGTCCTCCAATAGTCGTTGTTGTTCTTTGATACATGTTGGTATCTCAGCTGGCAATTGACGCCGAGTTGGCGATGCCGAAAGGCAACACTATATAGCGGAAATCAGGCGCACCACGGAAATGTGTTGATGAATTGACATCTCCTCGGCCATCTTGTTATATATAAAGCTTCTTGAATAGCCACAGGGGTCCGACTCGAGAGAAAGTGATTTGAGATGGTGATCTGAGACGGTGCGGAGGTAAAGGTCGGACCATCATGCAGGTCATACGGTCGAGGGCATGACTTGACGCGTCCCAAGCTCGTCACTTTGCGATTGCGACTCATGTTTACTTTGTCTTGCTACACCCCTCACCTTCATGTCACTTTACGTATTGGCCTCATGTCCCCTATCTTCCACATCACAACCTCTCCTTCTTGTCATGCCAGTGCTCTTATTATAGGCCAACTCCTTTGCGACCATCATGAGCGCCATGGCTACCTCAAACGACCCCATCGACCCTCTCGACGTCCTTCTGGGTCTTGCTCCTGAGGCTGCTCCTCATCCTGCCTCTTTTGCGTATGTTCTTCCATCTGCTCCGTAGCGCCTCCCAGGGACAGCACTGATCTCACTGGAACAGTCCACACCCTTCTCAAGCTCGCAATCCATCACTCTACAGCGTCGAGAGATCCCCCTTGCTCTGCCCGGAGATCGTCACTCTAATATTTTCACACCTACTCAACGACAAGTCGGCCCTCATCGATGCCATCGAGGTCTGTCGCGTCTGGTGGCAGGAAGGTCACCACCACGTCTGGCGCTTTGCCCACATCAGCAAGCTGATGTTCCTCCACGACGCCGAACGCCGCAAGTACTACGCCAGTCTGATTGAGGAGCTTGATTACATCGAGGGCGACACTATCCTGGCTGATCCACGATTGGTACAACTACAACTTCGCTTTCCTCGCCTCCGCTCCGTCAAGATCAGCCAGTCGAACCTCGCAAGAGTCCGCTCTGACAATCTCAGGTTGCTGATCGGACCGTCCCTGCGCAGCTGGGATTTTGCAGATGACCATGGTGCGAGAGGACCCACTGCAGACGCCGACGACGTGGTCCATCTCAGCGCTCTCTTGGAAGGCTGTGAGACACTCACCGATCTCAGCTTCGTGTCGGCATTGGATTTCTCGGCTTATCAGTTGATTCTCGACCTGCTGGATCGTACGACCGCTCTGGGATCTTTGTTGCTGATGGGCCATGTCGCAGAGGAACTCGTTGCAGATCATCCTCCCGCCGATATCCTACAAAAGTGGCTGAACAGACCGCATCTCATGTCCCTCGACGTCTCACACGAAGTGAGCTTTTCTCAATTCGACATCGACATATTCCTTGGCCGAATGGGGCAGTCTTGGACAAATCCCACCCTTAGAAGGTACGCCATAACGTCCTTCGAGAACAGTCTGGCAGCAGCTCGTCTCTTCGCAAGAATGTCCAACCTGGAAGAACTCATCTTCACCGTTGAAGGACCCTGGGACGACAACATCCACCAACTTTTCGCCACAATGTCCAAACTCACAAATCTCCAGCACTTGCGGATTGACTTCGACACGCGCACTTGTCACTTTGACGGTGCTTGTCTCCTTCAGCTTACTGGTCTCAAAAATCTTGAGGTCCTCACGCTAGAGTTGCCCTATAACGCTACAGCTTCTATTACTGGCACCCAGCTTGCCCGCTTTCTGAGCAGTCTGCCGAATCTCAAAGACTTGTCGTTGTTGGCGATGAATATTCACGCTCTGGAGGTGCCTTGCCTTCCGGATGAGAGAGAGATCATCCAAGATGCCATGGCAAAGATTGAGAAGAGCAGCCTTCCTGATCTGATTCTCACTGAGCAACAGATGCTGTGACGGGAAACAAATTCCTCATCAGCGCTTCTGGGTTTTCTGCTTGTCATGCCACCTGCAGCTCTTTCGCTTGTCAACACATTCCAGCCCTGCTTTTTGTCTAGTCGATAGCATTTCCAATGATCAAGCAAGCAGTCATCACATGAATGTAGCCCTTTCTCTGACCGTTCTCATGAATTCCTGCCGAGCTGTGGTACATATACAAGGCCATAGGATCCCAATGTGCATCATATACCACGAACACACTGGCCGTATTCTTCCTGGTGTCGGGCATTCGGTAGCCTTGAGCTGAATGTTTCTCTCCGTTCCAAAGTCGCGATAACTCGAGATGCAGATCTTGTTCGTTTGCAACATCGATTGAACTGCTTCTTTGTTTGCATCCAATCATTAGCGCCGACTTTCTTTGTCCAAATCCTTCAACAGCCTATCCATGGAATGCAGAGCTGACTGTTCTGGTAGCATCATCCATCAACTTCGCTCCTCAGTGACACGACTCCCGGACAAGACTCAGAATCTTGTCGAATTCCTGGCCCGCTTCGACCGCGCACCGCGATCTGTCACTGATTCCTTCTTGCGCCATGTAACCGGGATTTGAACAATAGTGGTGTGCTGGTTTGGAGATCGGTGGCTCATCTTCCACTGATCTGGTCAAGCTTTGCCACTCCAAAGCCATTGCACAAAAACCGCGACTTTCCATCGTCCTTTTTCAGCTTCATGTATGGGTTTTGGCTCGCAGTAACTCGGAACCATCTCTCCTGGCCTCTCACCATCAGAATATCTTGTGAAGAGCAATTGACATCTGGTAACGACGTCTTCTACTAGAACATTATCACACCATGGCAAGCGTCACAAATGCCGACAAGAGTATGGACAGACTGGAAGGGTTTCCTAGTCCTTGGTCTTGCAGACATTGAATATTGTATGGCTCAACGTCAACCACAGCATATGGTCTCTACGCTAGATTGGCATCACTCCGTCACCGAAAGTCACCGAGCCCCTTTACAAACAGGCTGTGCATGTATCGATAAAACTCCTCGGAACCACCCACAAGAAGCTTGCCGAGTTTTTCGTGATCATATCAAACCCGCAGTGTTGATTGCCATCTACCTCAAAAACACACAATGAGCCACAAAACTACAATACTACCTTTTACCATGCCAGTTCGTCATTTTGACTCAGCATCGACATTACCTCTCAACACACTCTCCCTCGTAATCGCCCCTTTATGCCTCTTCTCCGTGATGACAAACTCCCGATACAGAAACCCAAGACCCACTGCTCCACCAGGCCCCAGACTGAATGTCGCCGCAGCCAAAGCACCAAGAATGGTGATCCAGCTGTGGGAAATCATACCAGCGGCCCTGGCATCCCAAGCAAAGTACAGCAACCAGAGATATGTTGCCGCGACAAAGAGGACGAAATTCCATTGCACGAGATCCGAGGTAAAGGCCTGCGAATCGGTGACAGAAGCGGGCAAGTGCTGCGGCAAAAAGATTTGTCGTAGAGGGGTGGTGGCTGCGTAGGCAGTGTATACCCAGACCATCGCTGAGATGAGTGCAGGAATCCCGACCGTGCATCTAATGGTTGCTACGTCTCGCTTGGGTGCATGAATCTTGTCCTGGCCAACGGTGTCTTTCCAAAACTTGCTGATGGCAAATTGGGCAAGGGAATGCGTGATTGGGAACAATTGCCAGATCGCGAGCCAGGTCTGGCGCTGGGAGGCTTCGGGTAGGAGATGACTTTGCAGTAGGGGAAGGTAGTAGACCGTGAGCAGCGATGGTAATATGGCGCGAGTGTACTTCATGTTGGTCAATCGCATGTCAGTCGATCTGAACGAGTCGATAGGTGTCAGAACCCAGTGGACAAAATAGTACAGAGGGGCCACCATGCCGGCGCCTTTCATCTGGGCGAAGAGGGCAAAGAGGCCAGGTCTGTGGACAGTCAGTTGAGCTCGTCAAGCGATAACAAAGACTTACAGCTGAACAGGCATCAAGGCGTTGCAGCAGCGGACAGCCTCCAAAGACCAGATGGCAAGGACCACCCCAAAGTAAGCGAGATAGCTGGCTGTGCGAATGCCTGCAGCAGGATCAAGATTGGCAGACGCCGACGTGTAGACATCGTTCGGTGTGGCGGAGCTGGAGAGTGTGAGAGATGGAAAAAAGCTCGAATACTTGATACATACCTGTTGCTCTGTCCACCAAAGTTTAGGATGTTTTCAGTCAATGACGAAGAGGTGAGCGCAGTGTAATATCCGCCAGGGTTCGAGACGTTGCCAGTGATGAGAGAGGGCTTTACAACACTGTAAGCATATGCGAAGGCGACGAGGAAAGGCGAGGTAAGCAGAGCTCTGACGAGAAGATTCTCCTTGTTCCCTTGACCTTGCTCAGGGTTGAATGGCATAGTACCCGACAGAGACGCCTCTGGCGCGGGAAGATAGTCGATCATGGTCGCTCCCACAGAAATGTCGCTGGTAAGGTTCTCCAGAAAGTCACCCATTACGTTCAAGCCGTACCTAGCAAAGATAGCATGACCCCATGTCGCAAGGGCCTGGACGTGGGTTAGGAAGTTTGAAGTTTCGATCGCAGCTGCAGCTCTGATTTCACGGCTTTTCTGGTAGTCTTGGAGGCAAGCGACGATCTGTTCCTGGGTCGGGTGTTGTCCATTGGATTTGTCCAAGAGCTTCTTGATCGAGTTTGCAAGCGCGGCAGCGCTTTCGATTGCTGCGTTACCGCCAAATCCTGCAGTTCCGTCAGCATTTGCTGGACATGTTGATCACACTCGAACAAGCTTACCGGCGTTGGGTGTCATCTTGTGAGCAGAGTCACCAAGGCAGGCTATGCGGCCCCATGTCCAGATCTTGATGTCGTCAGCAAATAACGCAGCAGTCAAGGATCTTGGACTCACCTTGTAGGTGGCAGTTTCGATGCCAACAAGCGTACTGGACACACTGTTCTTGTGCAGATCGCGAAGCAGAACTTTGTCTGTGACCTTCAGATCCCCGTGACGCTCGGCATACTCGACCTTGTCGGCTTCGGTGTATCTGGGAATGTTTGGATGCTTGTAAGTCTTGTCCATCTTCTCAAAGACAAAGTAGTAGGTTCGGTCGTTCTTGCCGACGATGGCCATGGTGCTACGCTTTTTGTTGTAACCAACATCAATCTCGCCAGGGGCCAGACCGGAAGAAGAGGAGGCAATGCCATACAGACATTGGTATTGACTCTCGAGAGCTGGGACAAGAGTCAGCACTGTTTGGGAGGAGGTAGAATGAGAGCTTACAGGTCTTGTCTTTCTTGACAAGCTCAGGGTCAACCTCATCTGCGAGCCGCCACATTTCGCTTCTGGCCTTCGAGTTGACTCCATCAGCACCCGCCAGTATATCGCCCATGTAGGATGTGCCATCGTCACAGATGACTGTGACGCCACTCTCGTGTTGGCGAACCGTGGTAAGGTTCTTGCCAAGCAGGACCTTGCTTTTGTCCTTGATATTGTCGTAGAGGACTTTGAGGATATCTTGACGGTCACTGAACGCGAAAGAGTAGCCGCTTCTACATGACGATTAGCTGTGGATATCTATAGCGAGAAGACGCTCCTCGTTACCTAGCCTTCATGAGTTGAGAAACAGTTGAAGCTTTGGCAAGAAGTCGACCATCCTTGTCACGGTCGTGCATCCACATGATAGGTTCCTTTTGCGATCAGCAGATGTAAAGATCAAACAACACGAGATGAATTACCACACAAGCGTAGAGGGGTTCTCTGCAGCCAAGCTGATCCAGGATCTGTACATGATGAGCTCAAAGCGACAGCGAGCTGTGTCGAAATTGGCCGACTGACCCTACATCCGTTGGAGAGAATGCCGATGGAAGCACCGACTTGTGGTGCTATGACCTTTCTTCGCTCGAGGAGGACATAGTCAATGTTGGCTTGCTATGACCATGGTTACACGGCGTTGTAGTTACAAATGTTCAGTGAACATCCTACCTCGAGCGCATTTGCGAGGGTTAGACCAGCAATGCCGCCACCGGCAATGATGACTTTCATCGTAGTGGCAATGGTGTAGAAGGGATGTTCACGAGTAACGAATTACTGATGGGAGGATACGAGAGGCGAGAATTTGAGACGGCAGAAGATAAGAGGGCATTGCACGACCATATAAGAAGGGGTGACACAGATGTGGTGGGGAGACGTATACAGTGCTTACCTCAGACCATGACAGGAATGGAAAATGATGGCACTAGATAGGCTGCGTACAGAGAGTGCTTACCGGCTGTTTGCGTGAGACCGACCATGTACAGTATTCTACAGCAAGACCCACCACGTGCGCTAGACATGGTTGAGTATCTATCAATCAATCAGAGAGAAGACTCGGTCTTGACAAAGCGAGCGATGCGGCCAAGACTCGTTGATCTGAAACCAGAGGTGCATGAGGAGGATTTGGTGCCATGGGTCCGAAAAGCTTGACCGGTGTGAAGGCGGGCAGATGTCAGACGCCAATAAGCAATCTCGCAGGGAAGATGCGAGATTGACGAATGAAGGATTTCGGGCAGGAACAAGGACTCATACACACAGTGATGGACAAAGAAAGACAGAGTCAGACAGGCAGGGGCGGGACTGCCAGTGCCAAGGAGAGGGTGGGTCGGGAAACTCCGCGTGTTTGGAGCGACGCGCGCCCTCGGCCAGCGAGCAAGACGGAAGTCGCGACTGCCAGGAACGAGACGCTGGAGTAATACACGAGGCAGGAGCGACCCGCAAGGCATACACAGGAAAGGCGCGACTGTATGCAGCAAGACCCGTGGATTGGCTCACTGAGGAAAGAGCTGCTGCACGCGTCAAAGGACCAACAGGCCTCAGCCGACACTTCCATACCGCGTCCAACACAGGTCTCCATACCAGACGACAGCATGGCCGACCTCTCGGCGCTGCCCGACTCCGCGCCCGAGTCCTTGCCCATCATCGACGCTGCCGACCACAACCAAGGAGATGTCAGCGATATCAACGACAACGACGCCGACAATGACAACGACGGCGATGACAACGATGCCGCCCCGTCGACATACAAGGTCGTCTGTGAAGCTGCACCGCCTGAGCGACGCTTCCCATCGTTCGAGGCAGCCATAGAATTTGGCAACGCGTGGTCGCGCGACAACGGCTTCGACCTGGTGCGCATCAACAAGGGCAAGCAGGGCCGCAATCCCCAAGGCGTCACGTACAAGTTCCTGTGGGAGTGCAAGCGCCACGGCAAACCCGCCAATACGCGCAAGCTAACGCCCGACCGCCGGCAGCGCGCCGCCCGGGGCTCGGTCCGCATCGGCTGCCGCATGCGCATCGTCCTCGTCGCCGTCGAGCCGCAAGTGCCGCAAGGCGAGTGGCAGATCCGGCACTGCGGGCGCAATGGGCACAATCACGGGCCCGACAATGCAGAGTCGTTCCCGGCGGTGCGGCGGCGCACGCGAACGCACGACATGGACGTCTTTATGGCGACGCAGCTGCGCCAGGGCCTGTCGCGCTCAGAGACGCTGCAGCTCGTGCGCCAGCACTGGCCCGACGCGCTCGTCACTCGTCAAGACATTGGCAACTTTGCAAAGACGTTTGCCCAGAAGATCGGAACTTCGCGTCTGACGCCTGAAGCCACGCCTGACAATTCTCCCATGCCCCCTGTGCCTTCTGCTTCCAACAATGTTCCTGCCAGTACATCTCACAACCCTCAGCATGCGCAGCTGCAGCACCCTCAAGCTCAGCAAACTCTCTCTCATCCTCACCAGCACCCAATGCAGTCGCTGGGGATGCCCATCCAACAACCAAACCCTGAAGCCACGCGGGCTGCCTATCAAGCCGGCTACCAGGCTGCGGTTGAGCAACATCGCATCAACAGCGACCTCAACCACCGTGTTCAGGCCCTCGAAAGCTCCGTCCAAGTCCAGGACCGCATAGCTTCGCTCGAACAGACCGTCAACAACTTGACCCAACTCATCATGAGCGCTTACATGCCTCATATTCAGCATCCGCAGTCTTGATTTCATTTGCAAAGGGCTGGCTGGAGTTTTCCCGGGGCTTCTGTTTCTGCTGTACGTGATACCCACATGGTTTTTTTTTCCATCTGTTTCTTTTCCCTCTTCGTTGCTCAGCTTGAAATGATCAAAATCAATCGACTCTGTCCACTTATTGCCTGTGAACCCCATCCTTTCTGTCCTTAAAGATCGACGCTCAATGGCCCAGAGCCCACCGCTCGGCAGACCACAGGTGCTGAATGGCGACTGTTCTCAACCTTGACGGCGGCTTGCTCTTGCTCTTCCCTCTTTCCAGATCATATCAATTTGGTTGTCGCCCAGCAATCATGTCAGCTGCCGGATGAGTCACCTCTATCCGAGGTCTTGTCGTTGATGACAGAGTGCGTCGAGTTCGATTGAGCCGCGCTGTACTTGCCACAGCTGGGTAACACTATCTGAACCCTCCCGACAGCAGCAATATGCAGACATGATCCGCCGCCTCCAACATCCTCGAGATTCTGTGTCCGCGAGAAATTGTTTGAACCTTGGTTCCAGACTGTTCCCAGCTTTCAAAAGCTTGATCGCCTGGTCAGAGTCTCTAAGCTTGACTCATGCAAAGTCTGCATTTCTGGTATTCACAAGTCATCAAAATCGGTGTTCTACATCCAATACTCGATCCGGGCGGGTGCTCAAGCGGGTTGATGATGTATATGTCACTCCTGGCCACGTCGGTGTTGTTGGGCGGCAATGTTCGAACCTCTTTCGATCGCACATGCAGTGCAAGGATTACGGTAGGGGCCGGTTAGAGCAAGGGCAGGTTGACTTCGACGGACGGACATTTTTCTGAGCAGTGCAATCCGACGGTATAAGAATGGTAGGTAGATGAGTATGAATCCGGTAAATGCCTTTCTTTGTCGTCTCATCTTCGGCAAAAGCATTCTCGGCGATGCGTCGCCTTCATGTTCACCTGCTCGTCGACCAAAGTCTTGGCATTCGCGACAAGCAACAACAACATCGTCGATTGCTCTTTCCATCCACATCTCTTGCTTCCCTCCTCTCTAGCATCTTTCATACTCGCCCTCATCTCCTCGCCCCATACCACACCTTGACAAGCTTTTGCTTAGCTTCCACATCCTGTCACCATCTACACACGACCGAAACACGTCAACACGCGAGTTACGGCGCGATCCACCCTCTTTCCGCCTCGTACCGCACTTTGACCATCCTTCGCTCGGCCTTCACGCTCAATCCCAAGTGCAAAACATCATTTCCACACCGCCAAAGCTCGAGAACACATCAACATGTCTGCAACACACCAAGACATGATGAAAGTTCCCAGAGCCTGGCACAGGACCGTCGACGCTCTCCGACTGGCTCGGCCACTTCGTCCATCCCCTTTGCTCAAGCATATCGGGTTCATCAACGAGCTAGTGGCCCAGATCCTCCGCCATCTCGACAACGCCAACCTGTTCAAATGCCTGTTTGTCAACAGGAAGTGGTACAACGAGGCAATCCGCCTCCTCTGGGATAACGCGCCCTTACACAGCCTCCTAAGCCCCTCTATCGGCCAGGACCGTGTGGCCCTTCATGCCGCCCTTATTCGCCATG
Source organism: Aureobasidium sp. EXF-10728 (assembly GCA_023848605.1). Taxonomy (NCBI): domain Eukaryota; kingdom Fungi; phylum Ascomycota; class Dothideomycetes; order Dothideales; family Saccotheciaceae; genus Aureobasidium; species Aureobasidium sp. EXF-10728. The sequence goes on from SWBG01000061.1 coordinate 36,949, forward strand.
GTTGCTTTACCATGCGCGACGGCGTCGATCGCATGCCCCTATACTCGTGGGGCTGGATCTCGACAATCAGACCACTCCCCCCTCTCCTCAACCTCCTCAGCCTGCAGTGTCGTCAAAACTCCCTTAGCCAGAGGACCCGCGCCGAGATGCTCGCCATCTTTGTCCCTGGGATTAGGGAAGTTGTCATTGACAACGACGCTTCCATAGACCCCAGCCGCGACCCTCTGCTGCAGTCCCCTACTCTGGTTTGGTTCAGTTTTGATGTTTTCTTCTTTTTCTTTGTTGGCTCTTTTGTTCTGTCTTGCTCCAGTCTCGATCCTTTACACCTCAAATCAATCAATCTGATCTTCGTTCTTGCTGCCTGTGGAGCGTTTTCGAACACCGAAGTCGCATGATGTGACTCCATTGATCAGAATCATGTGATGGCAGTGAACAGATACTAAAATGCGTCCCAGCTCGATCATAAAAAACCGAGAACTACATACGTGACGTCCCAATAGGAGGAAGTTGGTGTACAGCATACAGTCGAAGGGTTTGGAGCGTGTAGCCGGACATAAAACATGATGGTCATGATCGACGGACAAGAGACCGAGCAGTGACAAAGCGACTAAATATGTTGATCCAAGCGATTCTTGCGTGCTAGGGCGATGTAATTGGTTATCGAATGGCTACAGTTTCTCGCACTTCCATCATGTCGATCACGACGAGATGAGAAAACGACCGTATCGCGCTGCTGATCAAGAGTCACTCCCTACTAGACTATTACTCAAAAGACTGCCTTTGTGTTCCATCATATACCAGGGATGGCGACTAGACTGTGCTATCCACCGTTCGTTCTACAAAAGCCTCAATTCTAGGCTCGTGGGAATGCCAAAGATGTGACGAACCTCGAGCACAGCGAGGAGTCAAAGACGCACAGCCTCGACACTCAATACGTTGATGTCAGATCAGGTTGTCCGCTGGGTCAATTCGTTTTTTGCGATGATTGGAAGGTGGCGATTGATGGTGTAATGAACAACTGCCTGTCGTGGAAAGAAGACGCTGCTTGAACTCGTGAAAGTGCTCGAGTAGGGAAAAGACTCCATCCCGAGTGCTCAACTCGCTTGTGTTCAAAGCCATGGCTCATTTCACTGGACCACTCGTGGTATTCTGCAAGAGTATGAGTTTCCTCGGACCCCTGATTGACCAAGGACGTCATGCTAGATCGGGATTTGATAGACACACGCTCGCTAAGAGACAGCGTGACAGTAACTGTGTAGCAGCAAGGATTTCGCGGGTCATTTCAGAAATTGACTGCTCGCCAGAGGCTGTTACGAAGCAGCGGGACAATGGAAGAAAACATCGCTAGTGTAAGCTAATATATGTGGGATTGTTGCTAAAGTTTGCATCAAGTTGGTTCTGTGGTGTAGTTGGTTATCACTTCTGTCTAACACACAGGCGGTCCCCGGTTCGAACCCGGGCGGAATCATTGCTTTTGCTATCTTGTCATCCCTCTTACATATGCTGGCCGTCAAGTTTTGATGGTGGAAGACATTTTGAAAATTTTGGTGGGTTGTGCGGGGCGCAGAATTTGAGGCTTCGCGCCGCCAGCGGGCTTTGTGGGTCTCGGCTATCAGCAGCAAATTGGTTGTAGGATAGAGGTCGATGTTCTCTTTCTGATTTCTACAATGCAGCAGGAGAACCCTTTGTTTTTGCTACGCAAGCATCTCTCTCGGGCGCCTATTCCTGTCTTTGGACCCGGGAGTGGACGTTTTGGCAGTTCTTTGTGCAGAATGATTCCCCGATGGTTCCATCCCCAGACCATTGTTCGAAACCGGCATAAGGCCCCTGAGAAGCCTTTGTTACGCACAGCAAGAGTCCCCTTTGTCTTTCGTTTTGATCAAGTCGATCCGAGTCGGGAATGTCTCTTGTCTCAATGTATTCGACTTGAGTCTAGAAAGAGTGGTAAATTATGATCGTTGAGCAAATAGAGATGCATGAACTACATGCACATGGATATTTTGGTCTGAATCTCCAATGTATTTTCGTCCCAAGAGCTGAAGGTGGCCTCCCCCGAGACATGAGCAGCGACCGCACGGAAGTATATGTCTAGAGATACATCGAAACTAATGAGTATCTCCATCTGCTCATACTGCCCATCAGTCCATCTCTTATCTTGTCCTTTCTTTGACCTGACCTTCGGAAGTCAGAATCTTATAGCAGTGTCCATTCTCCCGCATTGGTGCGGACCATCTGCCCACACCATCTTTTTCCCCAGACCTAATGATAGACTTCCGAGTGAGATTGAATGTATCGAGAACAGAAGCGATGACGGCAGGCCTTTCCGCTCGTTCCTTGACGAGTTTAGGAGTTGCTCAAGGGTTCTATTGCATGCTAGCAGAGACCCGGAAAAGGTGTGGTTCTTCGGGCGCGTGTGCATGTGTACAGAGCAGAAAGATAACGAGGTTGAGGAAGACCTCTGGAGCATCATGGGGAAGAGGCGACTTCTACGCACTGATGGTAATGTGCAGAGAAAGAAGAGACTCGACACACAAGAGCGCGGATTCGAACACTCGCAACGCGACTCTCGCAAGACCACTGTCATGACATGCCTGCCATATCTTTTGATCCGATGGATTTACTGTCCCGTACCTTTGAGTCTTCTGCGTCAGGCATGTTCGGTGAGGATATACGAATATGTGAGATGATTGAAAAAGTAGCAGGCTCAGACCGTCGACGGTATTTAACTCATGAAAGAAACTTTTACAGTCGTTCCCCTAGTCTTGATGTAATGTATGTGCGGGAGCTCAGTCCGTGCCTAGTAGCCAGAAGCGTTGATGGTTAATCTTCAATACTTGTACGCTGTTGAGCGAGACTCTGAACGACGTCAGGACGAACTCGGCGACTGGGGGACATTGGAAAGTCCAGAAAGTCCTGACACGTCTCGAATCGTTTATTTTGGTTTCAAAGTCCGTCGCTCTCGACTTTCACATCGGAAGGCTCAACTGACGCATTCCAGTCGTCGTCCACGCACTGCGTTTGATGCTGTTTTCCTTCCACTGCCGGTAACACCTTGGAGCCGAACGGTATACGCAGACAACCTCCAGCTACTACGTTCTACCTGTCAACCCTCTACAAACGCTCCGCCACCATTACTCGAAAACGCCGCCGGGTTCTGCTGGTCTTATCCGGTCTCCCGCAACAAGTCCGTTATCAAGAAGTAAACACTCCATTCCAACTGATGTTGTCAGCATCATGGACCTCCACAGTCCATCGCAGCAACCCGTCGTGGTTGATCTCACGACTTCCTAAGCCAAGGACAAGTGGAAGTTCGCAGACCTCCCTGGCGAGCTCGTGCGACAGATTTTCAGGCACATAAAGCAGAGCGCGATTCTTGTTGCTTTGTCACTTAGTTGCAAGCAATTCAAAGAGCCAGCACAAGAAGCTCTATGGCAATGCTGCAATGCAAGAGGTTACAGCGAGCTCCGACAGATGGAACCTGGCAAGCGGACCAGGTTCGCGAGCTACGTGCGAGATATGTTCTTCAATTTCGAAGAGGGCGGCCTCCAACCCTCAGAATTGTCAGTACACTTGCCGCATGTTCAGACTTTAAAAATTATGCACTATTCTCCGACAACCAGAAATGTGCGAGCCGACATCAGCAAACTTGTCACGTCTCGCACTACCCTTCTTGAGATAGAAAGTGGTGAGACGGATGATTTCCTGCCAGCTTTGAACCAAGCTCGCGGTCTGGAGCGTCTTGTTATAGGGGACTATGTTCGAGTCGTGGGATCAGACAGGGCCCGATTCTTGCCCTTGGTCGGGTCCCTGCCTTGTCTGGTCACTTTGCACGCTGGACCCTTCTCTTCCGCCCAGATGTTCCTTGAGTTTGCAGCTCAAACATCGTTCAAGTCGCTCGAGTGCTTTGGCCTTGGCCTCCAAACCCCAATCGACCTTCCACATGTCAACTTGGCTCTACAGTGCCCACAACCGTTTCGTTGCCTGAGCATGCTGTTTCTTACGATCAGCGCACATGCAGCAACCCAATTACTGCCTCAGCTTCCTCGGCTCAAGACTTTGTGGCTCTACATCACTACCAGTCACCCTCCAGGCCAGACCCCTGAGTCCGCCATCGTCGACCTTCTAAAAGTTATCGGGAAGCAGAAGGACCTCGCAGCACTGCTCCTTAGGTTCCACCTGCATCTGAACGGTAACCTCGACATTGTCGACTTCGCTCCTCTGAGAGACTTGCATCGTCTGGAGATGTTCGCTCTGACTCATGGGCTTGCTGTCAAACATCGAGAGGATGCTGATCGTCTTCTCATCTCCTCATCATGCTCTCTCAGAAAGCTTGTTCTTCTGGTACCTTACAACTTCTCAAGCGACGGCGTTGACGACTTGACGACACGGCACCCATATCTGGACTACCTCGACGTCAGAAGACGCTTTACAGTCAGCGTGGCGTCTACAAAGTTTCCCGCCCTTGAAGAATTGTATGTCTATGCGGCCGACAGTGACATGGACGCGTGAGTTTGACTACATATACCTGCTTTGAGATCCCTTCTTGGCTGACATACCTTGGTTTACCAGAGATGATATCAAAATTCTCGCCAGACAGCTCATTGCTATTGCGCCGAAGATAAAGCTCTTCCGCACCGTGGAAGGGCAGTCTTATCGTTTCGTACTTTGCTTCAAACACAGTCGATTGTCGGTCTCTTGAACCTGCCGCCATGCTGGGTCTGAAAACGACATGATCTTTATCGTCTGAGGCAAGCGACAGTACCGTTCTCATCTTTTCGTCGCTGTCGACTCGGCACAGACCCTCGGCCACTTTCTTCTTTCTGCTTCCAGAGGCTTGTGCCATCATTCGACACGAAGATGGAAACTGAGACGTCACGCGGCCTCCACGACCAGGAACACAGATAACATCAGAGGCAGGATGGATGAAGAGGGGCTCGGAGGACCTTGGTTGCCGCAGTGTGCATGGGCTGTAATCTTTTTCGCAGTCTGCATGGGCTTTGGTGTTTTTGTTCTGCAAGTCTTGTTTCTTTTTTCTTCTTGCAAGTTTCCTTTGTTCTGCTGGGAACAACGCACAATCGCTCTGTCGCATCACTTGCGCTCATTTTCATACTGCAGATAAAGTAATATCAAGTGTATTTTCCGACAATCATCTACCAAACTCGCCTCACCGTGTCGCATGCCAGCTCCCTTGAGTCAAATCGTCTCGACTTGCCAGCGCAATCAAATACTACATATGAGACATTAATGAATTGTGCTTCAACAACATCCGATATGGTCTAGTGGCTAGGATTTCTCGCTCTCAAACCGTTCGAAAGAACAACCAGGTCCGAGGAGGCCGGGGTTCAATTCCCCGTGTCGGAATTCTTCTTTTTGCGACATCTTTGTCATCTTGTCATACAAAGCCAACTTCTTTTTAGCCAAAGGCAAAAGCGTTCAATTGGTGGTCAGCGCTGCGGGGCTTTGTCGGCGGAACAAAGGGTTTGTGGCCTTGTTTTGCTCAAACTGCAATTGTCTTGGCAGAAGCCTGATGGCCGAGCGCATTGTCTTGTCTGCAGCGATTGTTATTTCTGCTGTACATAGTGCTCTAAAAGCATCGCTATCAAGACTTACCTTCCTATACTCTTGTGAATATGTTTGATCCAATTATTGTTGCCAACAAGGACAACTTTGAACCAGGCAACGAACCTGCAGAATCCCTTATAGATGATTTCTCCACCGAAAAGCTGACCATCTCCTATCAACGCAGTATACGACAAGATAGCACAAGAGCCGTCAGTTCTAAGATATAGCAATAGATGCTACATATAAACGTTTGATGTCGTGCCTTGAACAAGTCAAGAATCAATGACTTGGAAGAAGTTGGTCATGTCTTCTGTTTTCCACAACTCTACTCTAACCTTCCTTGTGTTGGCAAAAGACTTGCACAGCTGGAGCGCTAGCCGCCAAGCGTACTTGACCTCTACCAAGACTGTAATAGCATCTCAAGTCGGATCAGCAAAGTTTTTGTGTCAATAGCAACCCTTGAACTTTCAAAAGTGTGTCCCACCAAAAGACCGTCAACCAGCAACGCAAGATGCACAAAAGGACAAGCAAAAGCAAGATAGAAAGAACAAGATAGATGACATACTCAATAATTATCATAACCGCTCATACGGCTGCGTGGCCCTACCCCCCTCATCTTCAGAAATGGTATCCTGTCTACCCCTCAACCTAGCCTCATCCTGACTCCTTACTCCTCTCAACCCTCTGGTCCCATTAATCCTTCTCTCATCCTCTTCTTTGCCATCCCCATCGCTGCCTTCGCTGATACTCGTCCTGATCTCCACACTCTGCACCACTTCCCTCGTTTTCCAGGCCCCCAGCCCCGGCGACGGTAAATCGGGTAATTCATGTTGGTACCCCCCCGCAATAACTACTTGGGTTTTCCCGCCGTCGACCCCACCAGCACGGAGTTCGTCGAGAGTCACCAGTGTTTGATCGTCCATGTCGATGCGGTTTTTGCTGCGCTTGGTGTTGCGTCCGCTGATGGTGTTGCCGAGGTGTCTGCTGCCGGTTTGGGTGGAGGGGACGCCCCAGGCGGTGCGGAAGCGTGAGAGCAGAGGGCGCAGGCAGGCGGCGTTGGCGGCCGTGCAGCCGATGCCGAGTTCGACGGTTGTCCAGATTGCGACGTCGGAGGTGTTGAAGAGGAATTCGCCTTTGAAGTCTTTGAGGGTGTGGACGAAGGGGGTGCGGATGATGGTTGCTGTGCTTCCTCTGTGGGGTTTGATCTCTGTCAGCGTCTGCTCTTCTTGAAGTTCTGGTGATAGGGAAATACGCACAAAGCGGCAAACCCCAAGATACTGGCCACCAAGACTTTGGTCTGCCTCTTCATCTGCAACTTCCTGACGATAAAGAATGGCAAGATACCGAACGTCCAATCCGCGACAGAGTTTAGTACGGAAATGATATAAGTGTTGATGACAATGACTTTAGGCGACAAGCAATGACCATGATGCTCAGGATTGAGATCCCACCAGAAGGAGATGGGTTTGCATTGGAAGGTGACAAGCAAGCAATAAGGAACGCCAAAAAAGACGTTGAAGATCATGATCCAGCGGATGATCCAGATGTGCATGCGGTCGACGGCGATGCGGAGTAAAAACAGGCCGATGCTGATTTTGAGGGTCGCGGTGGCGAGGGTGTAGGTGATTTCGCAAAAGAACCAGTACTGTTTGGTTTGAGAATATTAGTGATGTTCCTCGCTGGAGAACAAAATGCTACAGGACTAACCATGAGACCGGTCTGTGCAGTGTCATCGTCCAGAAGCTTTCTCTTCTTGCCACTTCCGTGAGCAACACCCATGAGTTGGCAGACTAGGTATGTGAGGTAGAGGACGAACGCGCCCACCATGGCAATGTCATCACGGCCGGCTTGACTACGAAGAATCTTGGTTCTGTGTTCCTTTCTTATCAGTATGATGGATATAAGGAAAGGCGAGCAGAAATTCAAACCTTGTGTAGACACGCAATGCAGTAGAGATGGCAGTAGGTATCAGGAAAGCGATAGCCACGCCAAGAATCTGACCACTTCGATCGTCTGTTCCCATCTCTGATATTGCGGTTGACTGATTCCTCGAAAGACGTGTATGAAACGTAGCGAATGGAGATGTGTAAAAGATAGACGATGTTATCAAGTAGGCATTGTACTGCGATTGGAGAGAGAGAAGAAAAAATAGAAGAGAAAGGAGAGTAGAAAGGAAAAGATCAAGGAAACCAAAAAGCGTCAATAGAAAGAGGCAAGAGACCTACTTTATGGGATGCCTAGTCCTCCGCGATTCACGGTGGCTCAGGCGTACTATATAGCAAGGCGAACATGGATCATCGTAGCTAACCGCGAAAGGGTCCAAGAAGGAAAAGCAAGCCGAGTCACGCCAGCCTATGTTGGTAGTCTTCGTGGGGGAGCGATCTTTTGCTCCGACATCAGTGTGCGGTGAGACATCAGCAAGACTGGATTGGGTCATGATGCTCCAAGCCTCAGACCCAACAGTCATCTGTGCTTCTACGCAATCTATTCCACTTGTTGCCGAGCCGGGGTTAAAGTGTCCACGACCGCGAAGCAAGGAAACATGGTTGATCGATTCTGTCGCTGTTTCATCGACGCACTCCTCGCCACGTGGTCCACGTCGATGGATAGCTGTCAGTGTGTCAATAGCAGTGGCGTTGTATAGAGAATTTGACACTTCATATCCAGACCCGAGTACCCAGTCCAGCAGCATATAATAGTCGATGCAGGGAGGACGCCTTGGAGGAACATGATCGGCAACGTGGGCATGAAAGCCAAGTGCAAAAAGGCAATCTAGGGTTACTGTAATTATGTTAGCGCGACGAGTCATGGAGAATGCGCCCTATAGAAAGTCTTGATCGTCGCGCTGCTCTCAAAACAGGAGACGGATCCTGTGAAGGTGTGCCTTCCAATGCGCCATGTAGGTACTGACTCAAGGGAATCAGCAGGACTGCGCTGCACGCTGTGTGCGGACAGAGCAGGCCTGATTTGTCTGAAGAGAGAAAAGAAACGTTGTCGAATTTCATGACTCCCAAGCTTTGAGCGACAGAAGCTAGTCTGAAGATATCCGTGCACGACCACCACCACCAAGACAAGATGAAACCCCGAACAAACGTGCAAGAAACCTTGCCTTCGGCATTCGTCGATCACAGCGACGAGATATAGGATGAAGCTTGTAAGCGAAGCGATTTCATCTGTTAAACTTGCGAAAGGTCTCAGTGAGCCTACGACGTGCGACCATCGTCTGAATGCAAAAAAGTACAAGAAGCGGATTAACATACGAAAGCTCCGCGAGTCAAAAGTCTTGGCCAAGCTGAGAAAAGCACCAACACACTACTCAGCCAACAAGGTTTGACGAGTGTCACTTGAATTGTTCGACTCCAGCTAGCAGAAATGGCAGTACGGTCGGCGACTCAGGTCATCCTCATGAGTACAGCCCCGGACGCTTGCATTTGACAATAGACTCGGCCATTTCCGTGGACAACGACTTCTTCCGTGTTGAGCTCACCAATCTGCGCTCCAGTCTGCGGTTCGAAACTGACGCCAGTGACGCTGATCCCGCTACTTGCTTGGAATTGGACGACTCCGAGGCGAGTGCCCGGAAGCCAGGGCGTGATGATGGAGACTTGACGATAGGGACGTTAACCCGCGGAGTAAAAGGTCGAGTCAGTAGCGCTGGGGGTGGAAGAAGTCGAGAGACCCTCGCTGCTGTTCCAGACTTGCAGATCAATGAATACAAGTTTATTCAGTGGATCTTGGTGACGGTGGGCAGGTGAGTAGATTGCATACCCACTAAAGTCGGAGTTGTCTGCGGCGGGGAGACGAGCAATTTGCTGCTGCTTCTTTAAAGCCAGTGCATGTGCCATGGACTAATGGCCATAAAGGGACTCCGGGTGTCAACTTGAAGGCTCTCGTTCTTGTGTCGAAATAGAGGACAAAGATTGAGTGTTTAGCATTGACTCCCAGATGGCGGTACACCTTGGGCATGCCGATGCTGGCCGCTAGTAAGACGTATTCGACACTACAGAGAGCAGCACTGAACGTGGTGCTGATGCCGCTGCGACCAGAGCACGAGGCTGAATCGGTTCTGCCAAAGACAAGTGGTATATCTGCCTCCTCTGCTGCCGCCACTTGTGGGTTGCGACGCATTGTGCCAGAGCACGCTGTGAAGGCAGCAGGTTCAGACTCAAATGATATCAGTGTGCTGTAGCACAGGTTGACTGCGGGTACAGATTGACGGCACAGAGCCCAATCTTGCCATGTTCGGTCAAACCAGCACGAGTGAGGTTGAGAATGTCAAGATTGCCAATCTCGTCTTGCTGATCGGGTACTCATGTTGGATCGGCAAAGACTGCAGCCCGAGACTCGAACGGGTGTTTTGCCGCCTTGTACCAGAGAGACTGAACGATTTGGTCAGAGACGTTCCACCATTGCTGTACGTACACAGCAACGCCCCAGTTTGATGGTCGCCAGCCTTGGTTGACAAAGAGGTCAATATCGTTGCCCATGCCAAATAACTTGAGCTTGTCGCCAAGGACACCGTGAGCTGCAGCGGCTTCCTGTACAGCGTTCTCACGCGCTCGAGTTGTCCTTGAGGTTCGAGGTTTGAAGAAAGTCTGTCCGATCGGGAAAATAGCTGCTCCATTGCTCGAACCATGCACTACTGATGTTGAAAGTGCTTGTGGCGGTCGTGATCGGTACGTCGAGACGTTCAGCTCAGGTTGAGATTATGTCTGGTCGCCAGTACTGCCTTCGACTCAGAGCATTCATAGTCTGTCGGTGATATTGGTAATGACAATCATGAGGTTGTGAGTCAGGTTGGAAGATAGCGAGCGATAAGAGCAGAAAAGACGTAACAACTCAACCATATCAGAGATTGCGACAGATCACCTACCTTAATTGTCCCTCAGTGCCTTCAAGTCCTTTTCAAACTCACATTTCCTCCGACTAGCTTACAACGATGCCATGTCAGGATAGCACGTTAAAGGAGACATGAGGTGCATGGTAAACACCAGCGATACAATTGATCAGAGCCATGATTGCAGACGTGCGTCTTCGGTGTCGGATAAACCACAGTGGTATATCCTCGTCTTGAGTGTTGCACAATCTCGAGATGCGAAGATGATTGGTCCGTCTGCAAGGACGAAAGCACCAAGATGTCGGGAAGCGTGAACGTGAGCATATGGATGCTGAGTGCGGGTAGACACATTCCAGGTTTGTTGCTTGATGGAGGAGCAGAGACCAGAGACGTCTTCTGCCCAAGATTGCGCCCGGGACGACTTTATTGTCCTTCACGAAGAGCTCTCTGACCAAGACTTTTGACCAAACCATGACGTAGCTAAAAACACCTCGATGGCTAGAAAGCAGCTTCTTCGTCGTACCTGCCTGATCAATTGATAAACCATTCTAATCCGCATAGAGCTATCTCTATACCCCTTTTATCATACTACAGCTTCCTCTCGACCTACCGTTTCTCGTACCTTCCCCATCTACGACCTCACCAACCGTACCTCACCGTACCTATCCAACTTCATCGCACCTCCCTCAGCACCCGACCACACCATGCGCATCCTCATCACAGGGTCCAGCGACGGCCTCGGCCTCTACACCGCTCAACTTCTCTGCCGCAGTTCCCACAAAGTAATCCTGCACGCCCGCAACCCCGCCCGCGCCCGCGACGCCCTGACCGCCTGCCCCTCGGCCGCCAACTGTGTAATCGGCGACCTGTCCACCATCGCCGGGATCCGCGCTTTTGCAAAAGAAGCAGATAACCACGGCCCTTACGATGCCATTATGCACAATGCAGGATTATACCTCGGTCCGATGAGGAAAACAGAAGATGGGTTGCCGAGTTTAGTGGCAGTGAATACCCTAGCACCCTATCTCCTCGCCAGTTTAATGGCAAAACCGAAACGATTGATTTTCGTCTCCTCGGGATTACATCAGAACGGGGATGCGGGGTTGAAAGACATAACCTGGCAGGAAAGGGGTGAAAGCAACTGGAACTCGGGGCAAGCGTATGCGGATAGCAAGTTGCACAACATCATGTTTGGGTTTGCGTTTCAGCGGCGCTATGGGATTCCGTGTGTGTCGGTGGATCCGGGGTGGGTCAAGACCAAGATGGGGGGCGAGAATGCCATGGATGATTTGGATGCTGCTGTCGAGACGTTTGCCATGGTGTGTGAGGGCAGTGGGGAGGCAAGCAAGAAGGAGACGGGCCATTATTATCAGATGAGGGAGAGGGCATTCAGAGAGGAGGCCAAGGACGTTGCTACTCAAGACAAGTTGTTGAGCATCTTGGAAGGCATCACTGGTGTCAAGGTGCCTGAGTAGAAACGGGCGAGATCAAAAGATGTTGTAACGTGAACTTTTTGTTTCGTTCTTTTGAGCAAAGCAAGGTATCTACAGGCCTCTGTCTCAGCAAAGTGAGCCCGACAATGTCTACTGTGACAACACACAGAGCAATCCTTCATACTCCTATCCTCCACACAGAACCTCTGCTGTTTCTCTACTGAGAACCACCTCTCTTCTCAACGTCAATGTGGATCTCCTGCTCAGTGACACCAGCCTCCTTGGTCATGCCCATCTCGTTGGCAAATGTGGTGGTAGGCTTCCAGCCAGCCGAGTTGCGAGGAGTGACTTCCTCGAGCATCTTGTCAACCTGCTCGAGCGACAATCCCTTGGTCTCGGGGACAAGGAAGTAGGCATAGATGCAGGCGCAGGTGCACAGAGTGCCCCAGACGAAAAAGACCTTGGGGCCGAGGTTTCCCTTGTCCTTGCTGACCATGTATGGGGTAATGACGGCGATGATGGTGTTCCAGAGCCAGTTGCTTGCAGTCGAGAGACCAACGCCGCGGGAGCGGATGGGCAGAGGGAAGATCTCACCAATCAGAACCCAAGCACCGGGGCCCCAGGTGGATGCGAAGAATGAGATGGCGAGGCAGATAAAGGCAATCTGGGCCTTGGTGGCGGCCTGGTTCTCGGTTGAGATGGCGGTGCCCAGGATGGCCGTGAGGAATTGGCAGGTAAGCATACCGAGAGCTCCCCAGATGAGCAGAGGACGACGGCCGAATCTTTCAATGGTCCAGAACGAGATGGGAGTCGACAAGACATTGACGAGGGTTGTAATGAGACCGATCAGGAAGGGGTTGGAGATGGTGCCCTGTATGTGTCAGTTGGCTGTGATTCAACACAAGAAGAAGAAGAAACTTACAAGCTGCTGGAAGAAGGTGGTGCCGAAGAAGAAGATGAAGTTGACACCGGTCCACTGCTGCATCATCTGCAGAGAAGTGCCGAGGATGGTACGGCGCAGGTTGCTGTTGGCCTTCCAGAGGGAGCCCTTGAAGCAGTTGGCCCAGGATGAAAAGTAGCTGCCCTGAGGAACGACGGAGAGTTCGTACTCGTGATTGGCAATGATCTCGGCCAGTTCCAGCTGGACAAACTGCGAGTCGACAGGCTGACCACGGACTGAAGCAAGAGCGGCAGCGGCCTTTTCGTGCTGGCCCTTCTTGACAAAGTAACGGGGTGATTCGGGGAGACAGGCAATACCCACACCAAGAATTAGGGCCCAAGCGAGCTGAATGGCCACAGGGATACGGTAAGATCCGCTGTCCATGCGGTTCTGTGTTGCATAGACGACGACCGAGGCGAGGAGGATGCCGATGGTGATGCAGAACTGGTAGCACGCGATGAGGGCGCCACGAACCTTTCTGGGACAGATTTCCGACATGTAGAGAATGACGACGGCAGACTCGAAGCCGACACCGAGTCCGGCGACGAAACGACCAGCAGCCATGAGGCTGATGGTGGTCGAGATGATTTCCATGATAACACCGATGGTAAAGATGAGACAACCAATCATGATGGTGGTGCGGCGGCCGAAGAAGTCGGCAAGGTCACCAGCGATCAGTGCACCTGTTGATTGTCAGAACATACCAGCGACAGACACAGAGACAGACATACCAAAGAAGGTTCCGGCAGACAGAATCGACGTGACGAGGGCCTTGTCGCTAGCTCCGACCACAAAGTCATCGGCCGGTGTGTCGTAAGGGAGACCGGTAAAGGTGTGGATGGCGTACTTCATGCCCATGACACCGCTGGCATCCAAGTCAGTCGTGTTGGAAGACTTCAAGCAATGCTCGATACTAACCTGATCCAACCGACGTCGTAACCAAAGTAGATGCCACCAAACGAGGCAAAGGCGCACATCATGTAGGCCTTGAACGTGACGGGAGCCTCGATGCGGTCGACATCAGACGTGCCACGAATCGTGGGAGGAGCCATGATCGATGGACGTGATGGAGGATGAACTCTGCGCAGAGATGATGCAGGCGATGGCTCTGCAGTGCGCTGGGTAGAAGGAGAAGTAGGTATGGGATTTGAAGATGGGAAGAGGTGCTTAGAACGGAGTCTGCCAAACAGGTCGTCGCAATCGCAGACTGCTGGTGAGGAGATGGGTGGACGGAGAGGATATGGTGGGCGCGTGGACAGACATCTTATACCTGGCTTCAAGGTCAGTGCGCAGTGTTTTTGGTAGAGGAAGGCACGATGGGCGTGAGGAAGGTGCGAACAGACTTCGACTCGCTCTCCGCAACAAAGTAACACCATCATCGTTGTTAGGTGCTCCTTCCCTTCTCGACCATGGGGTCCCCGCGCTGCACGCCACGAAACATGGCCATCGTTGACCGTTCTTGCTCCCCTCGAACTCAATCTGCGAGAGACTTTTGCTTCATCTGCTTCCAGAACTTTTCCACGTGCTGCTGTCATTCTGTTTTGGTGCGTGATCGTCTCTGTTCTTGATCCTGCTGGACGTCGCCCACAAGATAGGCTGTTGCATCATGGCAATATCACCCCGACTTGCTCCTGTCAATCCATACCGAGCAGTCTCTTTTGGTGTCCTCGAAGTCAAGAATGGCCATTCGAGTCTCGACTGAGGAGAGCCGGCCACGTCTCAAGCACAAACACAAGCCATTCAGCCATCCTCTTGCTTCTCGCTTGCAACCTCCTTGATTCTCATCAAGCTCGAACGCCTGTTCTTGGAAGCCAAGACAAGGCGTCAACATCTCTTTCTAGTGTATACCATCGACCCATCGTCTCGCCGTCTCCTCATTTCCCCAGAGTTTGCAGAGATTCCTCTCCTTGACAACTCGACACGCTTTACCCATCCCCATGCGGAGACTCTGACGATTGAGAGATGCTGAGTGAGGAGAGAAAAGGCTCGACTTGCCATGTCCAGCGACTGCTTCCCCAGAAACCAAAACCAACACCGTTTTTCCGGGGAAATGAAATCCAGAAGAAGTCTATTTTTGATTCTACAAGACCTTGCAGCCTGTTTTCAGTAACACGGCGGTTTCCTTTGCAGCGGTCAAGCTCGTGTGATTCCCAAATCACTGACTTGGCATAGCGAAATGCCTCTCCATCGACTGCGAAATTCATGGCTGTGGTGTAAAGGCTGAAAGTATGGAGGTCCTTGCAATCGGGCCTTCTTTGCGGGGTCGTGGAGACGGTGGAAAACGCTTGCAAACGCCATGTCCAGCCATCATGAACATCTTGCGGCCGAAGATGACTTCTCGGTGGACATCTGTCAAGTTCTGCCGCTGGTGAGAGCGTGAACAATTGCTTTGTGATGGGTTTCGATGGGACACTGGGGGTTGCAGGGCTTCACAAGAGGCCAGGTGTCTCTCGACGTCGTGTGAGATGCATCGCGTTCTTGCCTTGGGCATCTACCAGACAATCGCTTGTCGTCGCAGAGTCGCAAATTTCCATCGAGAATATGATGTCATTGTATCGCTCAATGCAGGTTCCAGACATCTCAATGGTGCAAATGTCAATGGTCAAACGCTTGTCGACGCAAGAGGCAGATAGCAAGAGCATGCCAACCTCACCCTCAAACTTGCCGGAATGCGAAACTCGGCCACAGCTGCTTTGTCTGACTCTTTATAAACAAGCAAGCCGAGCATAACCACAACAACATCCGATATGGTCTAGTGGCTAGGATTTCTCGCTCTCAAACCGTTGTATCATGTACAACAACTAGGTCCGAGGAGGCCGGGGTTCAATTCCCCGTGTCGGAATTTGCTTTTTGCTTTTGCTGCAACACATCTTGTTTTGTTTAAATCACCGGGCGTCCATTGTTAGGCGGAAAAAACGTTTGCATGGTGGCGTGTGCGTGCCGTGGCTTCTGTTTTTGTTGACGGCAGGCTTGGCGGACAGGGTTGTTCTGTAAGCAATGGTTTCGAAGCGTGGATGTGCGATTGCGGGCGACATGGTTAGGCAATGCTGGTTTTCAAGTCGCTATAGGGTACAGAGAGATGCCTTGTTTAGTTCCATGATGTCTCAAGTGGCTAGCTGTTATGTGGACGTTGATATCTCCAAGTCGAGAATAATTTTATGCTTTGCTTAGAATGTCGTATCAGACAGGAGGATCTAAACGTCCACCTCAAGTAGACAAGGTGGAAACCATCTTCTACTGCATTTATAAAATCAAATACCTTGCGCTTATACATAACGCAAGATGTAAGCTCCAGCATATAGAAATTCTGCAATTTACATGTCGTGGACATAGAAAATGGTCTACTTGACCATATAACATAACAAGGCAAAACAAAGCGATTAACTGCGGTAAAAGTTGCAAAGGCTTGCGCAAGCCAGTTAAATTCCCTTTCCTTTTCCTTAAAGAAAAAAAGACATCACTTCCAAAATCTTGCATACCATGTAGAAAGACTGTATGGAAAAAGATGGAGTACGGTTGTGGGATTGCAATAATCTGATTCTCATTTTTTCCGACCGAAGCGATGAAGATTCAGATGATGGTATACGCCCAAACGCTGGAATATAATGAAGCGCCATGTATTCTACCCATCGTCTCGACTATTTAGACCAGCACTGGACCTTGTCCGCCCAGTCTTTGTCGGCCGGAACTACCGGTCATTTAGAAACTCCCAATGCAGACTAGAAACTTTTATACATCGACAGCCTGGCAGCTATAAGACCTTTCGTCTGCACCCCACTCATACCTTCGGTCAAGCATGCAAATCGTGGTAAATGTAGACTTCGAAAACCAGCTCTTGCATGCTTATAGCAAAGTCTGATTCCTCACCTATGGAACCGTGAGTAGCACCATTGCCTTGCTTTCTTCATCTCCAGCTTCCATGAACAGATATAGGGTATATCGGTATGACGCTTGCAAGAAAGATCGACTGACACGGGTGGTGCTGATTCGCAAGGTCCAGTCGTGGTGATTGGTGTCGAGACTGTCAAGACGAAATAGCAAGGTGAAGGCATAGGCGTAGGCGATTGTTATTGGATTCTGTATCTTCCTATGTCGTTGCGATGTGGTACTCATGAGACTTCTCGAAGGCATTGAGTCAAGCGCGCAGGAACAGTGAGGACGACGGGATTCGGCAAGAGATTTGGACTTGCTCGATAGGTGTGTAGTCTCCTGATATAGTCGTCACTCTCATCGTACCGGAGAGAAGAGGTATCATAGCTTCTGATGTGGAAGGGCACGACAAATGATGTGGACGCCTGCTCGTGAGGTATCTGTATCTTGGAGGATGATGTTGAATGTCCAGACGTCGTCCGAAGTCTTGTTGCCATGAAGCAAGGTGGTCACAGGCAGGAAAGTATCGCTGTGGTCGCGTATCGATGGTGGTCGCATGCCAGTGATTGACTTACATGTGTAGGCAAGATCTGGCAGTCGCTGGGGTTAGTTCATCACATCTTCCATGAGTTGACTGTGGCCAGGAAAGGTATATCGATCTCAAGTCTGTTGTTTTGCGGCAAGCCACTTTGGTAGAGGTTGATGATGCAAGGACATTGACGCGACTGTGCAAGACCGAGGAGAACAGCGACAAGAGCACATCAATAAAGGTCAAGGGCCAGACCGATCGTGCCCTACATAAGGTCGTCTGCGAGTCTGTGTAGGGCTTCGGCAGAACTGCAGGAAGCGAGATGAAGGATCGACCTCGTGTCAATGATGAACCGTAGATGCGACACCCCGCATGGCGGTCCCCACGGGTGACTCGTGTCCGTTGTTGTGGAGAGACGATCGGGATGAACAAGTCCCACAGTCTTGAACCAATCCTGTAATCAGGCTGAATGGGCCCCTGGCGCTCGAGACAGACTTCACCTCTTCACAAGTACTTGTGTACTGTTACCATATTTGATACATGCTCAGCATCTCTTTCCGCGGAAGAAATCTGCGTCTAGTCTCTGATGTCGAGATAGACCAACAAGACGAACTAAACGGAGATTCAGAACAGCAGAGAGTGATGAAAGCGGTAGAATGCAACGACAGCGACGAACGCGGAAGGCACGAATGCGGCGAAATTCCATGGCCAAAACGACTTTCCCGTGTGGCCAAAAGTCGATGTTGTTATCCCTCGTCTCGCCCGCCCTCGTTCGACACCACATTCACCATCAGGAGGTCGATTCTCCCTTGATCTCATCGCTTCTCACGCCCTTTCGAACAACGGATGATTGCGACGCAATCTCATGTTGGTCCTGACCCCCGTGACATGCGACAAAAGGGCGGACGCGCGCTCTCCACACCTCCCGGATACGAAGGCAAGTTTGCTGGTTGTATTGGTTTCTGTGCCGTTTCCACCTCCCACCGGTCCCCTTCTTTGTCCTCTGTCATTCTGCCATCCATCTTCCATCTCGAAACTCTTCGCGAATCATCCGTTGCAAGGAGCCGACTTTGACACTCTTTCGAGTCTCGACCTCGCTGTTCGGCTTTCGACTTCTTATTCCCAGACCTTAAGTCTGGAAGTGTCGAATTGTCGGCTGATGCACTCGGCGCATCTGCAAATCGAGGCTGAACCCATGTGATGGCTTCGATATTGATGCGGTGAAGATCTCACCTCTTCGGGTCATGTCTATACGGCACGGCGCCAACGAAGTGCCCTACTACTGCAAGGGGTGCTTTTTACTGGTCACCGCATCCGAGCCCAGAAGCAACCGTTTGCGCATAGAGGCATGTTCGCCATGCATGCACCGCCCATGCTCTTCGATTGCCATGTGTCAAGCGTCCTCTTTGCAGACGATTCCATTGTCTGCATTCTTCGTCTACAAAAGACGTTGGAAATTCGAGTTTGGCTTGCGGTTAAAGTCAAGAAGCCTTGTCTGAGTGCGCTTAGGCCGGCTTGACTCGGAAGATAAGCAATTCACCCCGCCGGCCAATATCTACACGCTATACCCGTTTCGTCCAGGTAGCGAGATCTTGTACCAGGCGAAGGATGCAAACGTCTCCTGGCCGCGGGCGTCCCTATCGTTCTCACAGCAAGAAATGGCAGGGCGTGCTTCCCACCGGGTGGCGGCGTGAACGGGCTCTCTACTCGGGACATCTAGCGACGAATGCACCGCATCGGCTGACACGGCTGAATGCGTGTTGTAGCGTGCTCCTTCCCCGGACGCTGCTACTCCCCGGACGCTACTACTCCAGTCTCCACACCCCAAAGTCTCCACATGTTTCTCCGTACCTTCACTTGGTTATAAGTGTCCATCCCCACCTGTAATTTCCTTCCTCATCCTCCAATACCCACTTTCGCCAATCCCCCACCCAGGCGAGGTTTCCGACAACATGAATCGCGACAACGAGTCCAAGCCGGTCTACGCCGAGCAGCTCGAGAAGCCTGGTGTCGAGTACTCCGAAAACGAAAAGACCGATGCTGCCCACAGAGCGGAGGCCATCGAGGCCGAGAATGTCGAACATCAAATGACAGTGCTCCAGGCCGTCAAGGCCTACCCTATGGCTTCATTCTGGGCTTTCGTCTTCTCTTGCACAATTGTAAGACAGAATCTACTGAGTTGTTTCCTTGATGCAGCAGCTTACATTTGCAGATCATGGAATCCTACGATGTCTTCCTCATTGGTAACTTCGTCGCCCTGCCTGCTTTCAAGGCAAAATTCGGAATTGTGGTCGCTGGGCACGCGGACAAGGTCATTGCAACAAAGTGGCAGTCTGCTCTCCAGGTCTCTGGACAACTCGGTGCTCTTATCGGTGTCTTCGTCGCTGGTCCACTGACCTCCCGCATCGGTTACCGCTACGCCACCCTGACCGGTCTCATGCTTCTCAACGCCTTCATCTTCATCTTCTACTTCGCCAACTCGATGCCCGTCATCTTTGCCGCTCAGATCCTCGAGGGTATTCCATGGGGTATTTTCATCGCCAACGCTCCCGCATACTGTTCCGAGATTGTGCCTTTGAGACTCAGAGCTCCCGCAACCCAGATGCTGCAAATGTTCTGGGCTATCGGCAGTATTATCGTTGGTGCCGTTACCTATGTGTATAACCCTCTCCTCGAAGAGAGGGCCTACAAGATTCCCATTGCCCTTCAATGGATGTTCCCTACTCCTCTCGCTATCTTGATCTTTTTCGCTCCCGAGTCTCCCTGGTGGTTGACCCGCAAGGGCAAGTACGAGCAGGCTGCTCACTCCGTCGAGCGTCTTGGTCGCAGATCCCAAGTCAACTCTGCCGACCAAGTGTCTATGATGCGTCGTGTCATCGCAATGGAAGAATCGGAAAAGAAGCCCAGCTACATCGAACTCTTCAAGGGCACCGACGCCCGCCGTACCTTTATCGTCTGCTTTGTTTACGCTGCACAAAACTTGACGGGTAACTTGATTGCCAACCAGGCTGTCTACTTTTTCCAGCAGGCCGGTGTCAGTGACAACCTCGCCTTCGCTCTCGGTCTCATCACCTCCGCCCTCCAGATGATCTTCGTCATGCTATCCTGGATCCTTACCACCTTTTACGGCAGACGCTCCATTTATCTGTGGGGTTCGGCTGTAAACACCATTCTCCTCATCTGCCTTGGTATCGCCGCTTCTGTCGGCAAGTCCAACGCTGCCAACCTCGCCCAAGCTTCTCTTGGTCTGATTGTTTCCGTTCTTTTCACTCTCGGTCCCGCTCCCGCATCATGGGTCATCATCGGTGAAACCTCCGCCATCCGTCTCCGCCCTCTCACCACCGGTATCGGTCGCGCCACCTACTACATTGTCGAAATCCCTTGCATTTTCCTCGCCTCGTACATGCTCAACCCTACTGGCGGCAACCGTAAGTTTTTGCTTCTCTCAATGTTTCTCAAGACGAGATATACTGACTTTCTTCGCAGTCGGTGGCAAGTGTGGTTACGTCTGGGGCGGCACTGGCTTGATCTGTCTGATCACCGCATACTTCTTTGTTCCTGAGATGAAGGGCAGATCTTACCGTGAGATTGACATCTTGTTCAAGCGCAAGGTCGATGCTCGTCACTGGACCAAGACTGAGATTGATGTCAATGATGACGAGTAGATGTTGGGATTACAGATGGGGCATCTTGATCGCCCTCGAGTCTTTTAGGACTACGAGACGACGTGAATTTTGTTACGATTGGATGTGCAAATTTTTGTATGCAATGATACCTACTTTTCGATCACTTGACGCGATTTCTAGTCTTTGTGTTTGAAGTTCATGTTTGGTGTCTTTTTCGCCGATCGGTTCAGATCTTCAGTCCCTTGATCTCACAGGGATCGTGGTGGTCTAGCTGGCTCATTGCATTGACGAACTTTGGCGCTTGATCTGCGTCTTAATTTTGTCTCTCTATCACATCAATGTTGCGGAAGCAGGATTTGCGAGCAGAATATGTTTGCTACCATCTCGTAGTTGTCCGGGCCATTTGTGTCTATGCTTGCTTCTGACCTTGGAAGACAAAAGTGCATAGGCTCTTTGTCGCGGCTCTTAAAGCTAGCAGCTAATGGAAAACAACGCATACATCGTCCATACAATATGATCTCTTGGATCGAGGAAAGCAATTTGCGGTTTGTCATGCCATATTCAGACTGATGGGTTTGCTGCAGTCTAATCTTTGTTGCATTACAAGTTGGCATGGTCTTTATAGAGGTCATATAGAAGAGGCGACTTCTTTCCTGAAAGTCTATGGATTGTATTCCTGTATCATCTCTAAGTGGAAGCAACATATATATCCCAGACCATCGCAAGGATTCTCCATGTTATGGTATATATCATCTGGTCATCCAACCCGACACTAAGAAATGCGGGCTCCATCCACCTCACCCAAGTGTAATCTTTCAACTCGACCAGCAACTCTGACCAGGAGTTCACGCCTATGATATAACAATATTCCGCCCGCTAGAAATATATATTGCATATAGTGCAAAAGATCGCCAACTCAGCCAAATCTTCCGTCTGTCGCTCAAACCTGACGTCGTCTAAGATGCTTCTTATTTGTCTCTATAACCAATATACAAGGTTATTAAGAACGAAAACCAGGATCTGCAATCTGCCATTGCCGATGCTTAGATCATTGCTCCTGTGGATGAGGTATAGAGATTATAGAGTGTGGATGGGGATTCTATCTAACTTGTCGCTGCCCTTCTTACCTATGAGGGCACGCCCTTGGACAAGACCGCCATGACCCCAATGTGGGTCTTTATGGCCCCAACAACGACTACCTGTCTGAGTAAGCAATGTATACCTTGATTAAGTGACCCTGCTCTCTAGCAAGGGGAAGACAGACAAGCAGGCCGTAGCAGAGGTAACTTGTCTGTAGCAGGAAGAAAAACAGGCCGGCAAAGAGTTCAATGAGAGGCACCACGGGTCCCTCGTGCGCAAGGGCGAAAAGAAGGCACGTCGGGCTGCAGCAAGCATAAGAACAGATACGCGTCGTTCTACAGCATCGCTGGACGTTTCTGGATTCCTTTCGTTCGAACCTCTGGCACTCAATCGGGTTTGAAAGGAGAGGTGCCGACACGGTCCTGAGGACAGCACTCCTTTCGTCGTCGACGAGGTTTCTGTAAGTTTTCCCAGCGGCACACCCACTTGTCTTGCGCTGACGTCCATGCATAGAAACAGCGCGGCCCCAAGCCTCTTCCCGAGGTCAAAGCAAAGAAAGGTCCCCGTCCTGCAGGTCCCCACCGCACCACCAAGAAGACCGCCGCCGCCGAGTTCGAGCGCAGCGCCATCAGCAACGGAGATGTTGCTCCGCGCAGCAGCTGCGATCTACCTTGTCGCTCTGCCTCCAACTCTTGAGTCAGCCATAACTGTCCGGTGAACTATCTTCTCCTTCACTTGATATATTGTCTTTGCGATCAAATGAGGCAATCTTGTTTTGAGTACCTCGATGCGACTCAGCTCTCATCAAGCCTCTTGGTTCATCAATCAGATATCCTTAAGAATTCAAGGGCACCATAGCACAAGCTGTATACCGACTTCATGAGGACCCTCAAGACTTATATGTGCATGTGCCAGAGAGGCCAGAAACAACACAAACAACAGAAACAACAATCCTACAAGTGTCGAATATATTCGCTGTCAGATCTTGACACCGGGGACGATGAGAAAGAAATTCAACTGCCTACGACAGAGGTGCAGCATCTCCAAGCCAGGAGACGGAGCTCAATCATATGCTCTTCGACCATGTTGCACCTCTTGCCGCTTGAGTCGGTCTGCTGTATTTTCACCTGCAAGAAACAGCCCAAAGGCTCTCCAGAACATCATCTAGGATGAAGATGCTACCAACCGCTTACTACGCGGCACTCCTAGACTCTCGTTTTTCTGCAACGGACACTCACTTCCAGCTCGAACTCGGCATTCCTCACGACATTGGATATATATTCTTCCGGACAACCCGTCTTCGGTTATCGCTCGTACTCTGCTAGGAAAAGCGTATATTCATTCTCGTCTACAGAAAAAGATCCAAGATCGTCTGCAGGACTGGCCCATTCTGAGCATCCAAACGCTGGAAGTCCCCACCATGGTGGTCGAATTGCTTGGAGCTGGCCTGCTTTATTCTTGCCTTTATGACTTCGAGGAACCTGCCATCAAGAGGACTGCCATCGACGAGCCCACTTCCCGCGACGAATCTTCTGACGCTTGTATGATCTACAGTATACTATAGCCTAGTAGTCACGGCAACGTTTGGACTTACACACAATCGTCTCATTCGATGATATTATAACTTGGCCACACATCGAGCACGTAAATGGCATCTCATCGTTGCCAATCACGTCGGATATATATACTGGAGGCAAACTTCAGACTCTTGTTGTATATAGAAGTTCATTTTGACGGCCAATGTGGTGCTGTCAGGTCGACTTATCTGAAAGACCTTGTCTAGGAGGTTGGAGACGTCCGCGTACCGCCTCCTTCACATGCTGCGATCCCCGCTTCAAGACCAGAGTGTTATATTTAACATGGTTCATTCCATCCCAAAAACCCGGACACCCAGGCCATGGGCGAAGTTCAACTTTCGTATGACTTAGGAGCGACTGGACGTGTCGCGCTCATGCTTCTTTTCGCTCAACATCTGTGCACAGCTGAAGCCAGACATCAGGCCGCAGTGGCACTCCTTGTTGCAAGCTCTGGCACAAAGCTCAAGTCACCGGATCTTTGCCAGAATTTTCACGTCCTGGACTATGTACAGATACGAGTACTTCGACAGATGCTTAGACATGTGTGTCGTAGCCAGTAAATTGGCAACGCGCTCGACCAGGGGGTAACAAAGACTGGAGACTTCTCGAATCCCGGCTCCCAATTCCGTAACTACCAGGATCCCACCGGTTCCTTAAAGCAAACAATCTATCCCACTTCCAGGTTCCGCAACTACAAAGACTATATACAGATATAAGTACTTTACCAATGCATTGATATGAGTGTCATGGCCAGCAAACTCGCCAATTCCATCGGTGAAGCAGCAGCCAAAGGATAATAATTAGAAGAAGCGGGCCAACAACGACTTAGAGAAGCCCTCGATCAAGAAGTAAGCACTACAGACACATCTTCGATGCATGATACTGACAGATCCTCAGCTCCTCGACTACCACCGCTGCCGATGAGTTCAAGATGAACATGAACTCCGAGGCCGGCAACCACAAGACTTGTTTCCGCAAGGCCAACATGTGCACGACGCCCTGGAGGCCAACGAGTACTTCAAGAAGAAGCAGTGAGAAACGGCTCGAACCAAGCTCGCAATGTTGTGACTCCAGAAATGGTATCAGGTCTCTGGAAGATACAACCTGTCAGTGAGCCATCTCCCTATATCGGCGACCGTAGAGAAGTACATGTGGTGCGAGGACGAGAGCATCACGCCAGTCCATTTGGTAACCCGAGCGATTATCAAGGAGGCTGAAGAAATGGGCATCGACTCGAGCAAATTCATCACACACAGCCTAAGGGAAATTCATCAGGGCTGAGAGAAGGGGATGAGGGACACAGTTTGAACAGTCATCTCGAGAGTTTCCTGTCGCCTTTCGACGATCTCGTCACTACCTCTGGCTACCGGAGGTCTTGGCCGCTTCCTCGCCGCTCAGGAAGATACTCATTCTCATCGCGCTTTTTTCTCAATCAATTCTGCCGCGACACCGAAGGTGGCTCCCCTCGTCTCGCCGAGGCTGAGCTCTTTACCGCTGATGGTAGGGAGAAACTTTGGCAGGCATGGCCCACCATCACAACTCGTCGAGTTGCAGTCAATTCAGGAGCGAATCTGGAGACGCTGGCGAGCTCAGCCAGACTTTGACGGAGCCGACGATCGCGGGCTGAACGATCTACCGATCGACCAGCTCTTTTTACTTTCCTCCGGAGTGAGTGTCCGGACGACAAACTTGGTGGTATGCTCTTTGGTCATGCTGCCGCTATGGCTACTGTTCCCTAAGCGATTGACTGCTACTTTTACCTAGCCCTCGGTCTTTAGGTGTCGCCTCAGCATTGCCATCATTCAAGAGCACCCCCGACGATGAAGTCGCGTTTCGTACCACATCAGGTGTAGGGCCACAATATGAAGGCCTTCGGCCATCGCTTTTTGACAACATCCTCTGTCAGGCAATACAAGCGATAGTCCAGATGTTTCCGGGAGTTGAGAACAAAATCCAAGGCCAGGAGAGGCTGACCAGACGTCGAATGCTTTGACGCAAAATTACGAAGTCAGGTGTGGAGTGAATGATGCTTTGTGGTATGTAGCTAAGGGAAGAAGACGAAGAAGAGAGAAGGTTATAGATAAAGTCGAGACTAGCGCGTGGAAGCCTCCAATAAGCTTTATTGGATAATCTACTGTGGTACTTCGTCCTGAAGCTCTATATATTTTTACTCTATTTCTTGATCTTTCTGGAGATGCAACTCGGTACTCCTGCGTGGTATGAGTTTATAATAAAGCATTGAATATCCAATCGGGTCTGTCTACAAGTATCTTGAGCCCATGATCAAATCCCAGCGACACTTCAGTCTTGGGTTATGCCCCAGACTTCGAAGGAAGGTTTACGCGGGGAAATATACATGACTTTTTGTATACGGAGTTACTCCGCATCCAGGTCTTCGCTAATCTCCTCAGCTAGCCACAGCTTGACAACTAACAGTGTTCATAGCGATGCTGCTCAGCTCTCGTACAGCTGCAGCAAGTTTAAGATGCGCAGCCGATGGTCAGCAGCAGCCTGCCCCTGAGGTTACCGAGGATTCTGGCAAATCGGAGACATCCTCGAGGACGAAAAAAGGTAAGGCTGACCATTGTATGAACCACATCCCTTTTACGGAACGAATTGATCTGTCGTGGCGCTTTGCATTCGTGGGGTCGATGCGCCAGCCAGCCAGTCGTACTGAGCACGAGGTTATCCAGTTCAGCCACCAGCTGGAGTCGCGCTGTCCGACACTCGATTGGCTCTCTCAAAGCCTGGCAGGGAGTGCGGAGACATTCCCTTAGACAGGACACTGACAGATATAAAGTCACGATGCCAGGCTCACTCGATGTTCGTCCCACAACATCCGCTCGCAATTTCACGTTTGAGGCTCAAGCCCATTGATCCATTCTATCACCGACATGTTTGGTGCTCTTGTTATCTCTTGCCTCTCGTGGATGGCTCACGCCGTCAACATCCCTTAGGGCCTCGTTGCTCGAAGCAGAGACAAGTTATCATGGCTCGCTTTCTGCTTCCATTGGAGGATGGCTTGCAGGCTCCTCCGTTCATCTAGCCGAGACTTACCGCAAAGGCACCTAAAAGCACGCAAGACACCATGGGGGTCTCGACATCCGCTTAACTAGGAGATATGGCCTTGGGAGAAGATAAGATAGAAGTTCGAGAGGAACTTGCGATATCGTCCGATGTGTAGAGATTTATCCATACCCAGCGACGGAGCAAAGTCAGGGCACAGTAAAATATAGGGAGTTAACCTTGGAGGATGACATCGAGGCTTCGCCTTGGTCTCAATCGATGTTCTCAGGCCTGTGAATTAAACTCAAGGTAGCTTCAACTGTTGGAAGAAGAGAACAATGGTGCAACTGATGAGAAGTCTGCGGTACTCTTTAATCTTGGGCAGGTTGTTAATGCAATCCGATAATGACAGCTGTATTATCTCGGCAACTGTCTCTACACACACTCCAATATTCCATGCAGATTGCGGTCCATAACATATAGCTCTAAGCCCTGAACTAACATACCAAGTGCCCGCCTGTGTTTCCAATGACGGTGTATGGTAGAATTATCAGTGACTACTCTCGCAATAATCCTGAGTACATCAGATACATACCCAAATCAATAAGTGACCAAAAATGTCCTCCATGACCATCTCCACAGAGACTCTGCAAAGTAGCCACATTCTTCTGCAAACTGGCAGCCGAACTATACTTGCAGCTCCCAGAAAAGCCGCCACTGCCATAAAAATCAGCATCACAATACCGCACACAAATTTATCGCAACAGTGTTCAATGTTTCTTACTTTGGCAGATACACCAACTCGCCATCGACATTGCCGAGGCAGCTGTCTAGGGATATGGTTGCGGTTTTCCAGCCTCCGTGGTCATCGCCGCAGGTTGCCATCATGGCTGTGGGCATCCTGGGGTCTTGGCAGTCTGTGTAGATGAAGACTGACTTGCTGTCGCAGCTGGCGAGAAAGCCACCCGAGCGGGCGTGAACGACCGAGATGGCCAAAGCTAGGATGGCTGGGACGAGAAGGCTGCGGATGGACATGTTATTCTAGAGGTTGATTAGAGGCAGAGTGGGTGGGTTGTGGTGTATGTTGTGAATGTGTAGTATTTGAGGGGCGTATGGGATATCTTAGGACAGCAGCGTGGGTAGCAAGCTTATATACACTATCTACTGCCTGCTACCGCCCTACACATATCCAGACAAGGACATGCCATAAAGAGATTTTCGACAGGAGGCTTAGTAGCTTTGAACATAGCGAGAAGTCCCAGGCTGTGAAGTTCGACTATTGCCTACGCTCGGACTCACTGCCTCCGTAGCTTGACTGAGCTGCGCCTTGTTGTCTTCATAGTCTGAAAGATGCAAAGACACATGGATCTATAGGCTTGACGCCTCTTGGAGAGATATGGAAGAAGTCAAAAATCGAAGTAAAGAGGCAAGGCATACAGCATACCAGACCTGCCAGAACTGTGGATCGTCGCTGCAAGTTCGTCTTAAACTAAATGATGTTGTTGCCATAATGGAAAACGAAGTTCATCCGAGATAGCGTCAGCTACATGACTAACAAGAACGCGTCGACTTGCATATGCACAATAATGCGCCACCAACGCCTTGATCTCGAACAACATGCAGTCTGCATATAGTGGCGCAGGCGCCGCAGCACAGGTCCAACACCGATATTGGTCGATAGCAAGACTTGTGGGCGTTGAGAAAAGAAAATGTATACACAAAGCGTTCAAGCTTTAGTCGTCAAAGCTTGTCATCTGGTCGAACAATCAGATTAACTCTTCTATATAGCAAAGTGCAAGAAGCGGCACCCACTCCCCATCATTATCAACTCCAATTATCTTACTAAACATCTCTCCTTTGTTTGCCAAACAAAGCACACCCTCTTTCACTCAAAACAACAACCAATTCATCTTTCCTCCCTCACGTCTCCAAGTTCAAAGAATCAGAAAAGCAAAACAGTAAAAAAAAAAATCATCCGCAACTGCAGGAAATCGAACCCCGAATCTCCACCTACGTACCAACGAATCTGTCCTGCAGAATCCCCTCTATCCAATAGGGCGACCGGTATCCAAACTTCCGGAAGGGGCTTATGGGTGGTGCTCTAGCCATTGAGCCACAGCTGCTTTTTTGGTGTTGTAGACGGAGACTTTTTGGATGATTATGTAGATTGGTGTGTGAATGTTTTGCAGGAGTGACGAGGAGATGCGTAGTGAGGTTTTGAGGATTGAGACATGCCTGGTTCCAGTGGATGTTGTCGGAGAGGGTCAAGAGATTGTGCATTTTTATGGCTACAAAGTAGGTATAGGCCGCATTCTGAGAGTAAACGATGTAGTAGAAATAGACATCTCATTGCTTCGAGACCTCCAAAGTCTGGTCGCTGTCCTTGAGTTGAAGCTGTAGTCTTAGGGAAAGACTTCTGCACAAAGACATGATGGGAACGGAAAGTGTTCAAGCGCCCTTCTCGTCGTTCTCCTCCTTGATGTTGGTCTCGTTCTTGATGCCATCGTCACTCTCTTCCTTCTTCACAGTCTCCTGACGAACCAGCTGTCCAGGGACTTCGACTCTGAAGCTGTTCAGGTACTCGGTACCTAGGTCGATCTCCTCAACGACTTCGTGCTTCACGCCAACATGCTCGCCTTCTTCCTCCCCCTTAACGGCTTCTTGCTTGACCTCGTTGTCCTGGTCGACTGCATTCGGTCAGTATTTCAGATCTCAGGGTCTAAGGGAAAGGATCATGAGTTTACTCACAGTCGATGGGCTCAGCAGAGCCAGCGCGTGAGGGGGCAGGACCACCCTGAGTGGCGTCAGTCTCGGACACGACAGAGCCGACACTGGCCGGGCTGACACTGCCATGGACAGCACCGGTGGGTGACAGGGTGGTGTAGCGGCCCGGCGGGCTTGAACGTGGGTAGTCCGCACGAGGCATGCCGTAAGCATCGATTGCAGGATCCCCCTCTATACAATCTGTGTCAGTCACACATGATGTGCAGGCGCGTGGGAAAAGACTTGCCTTGCTCCGCAGAGTTAGGAGAAGGAGGACTGTTGAGCTTGGTGCCCGAGTTGTGGTTGCGATCGTTGGCCATGGTGAGATTCTCGGTGATAGATGATGAGGGAACTGTGGTGTAGCAGGAGAAAATTTGCTGCGTTGTTGGTAAACAGCGAGGGGTGATTTGAATTTGGTCCACGCGAAGGTGAGTGAAAGCCGGGGCGACGGCGCTGTTCGCTCGCGTCGAGGTACGTGACGCCGTATGGACGAGACTCGATTCAGGTACGTGTTGTTGCTGGCTCGACCTATTTCTCTTTCACTACGACCTTCCCTCTCAGGATATCCACCTCGCGTCTTTGTAATCATACACTGACTGTGCATTGCGATCGACCCTTTACCGACGACAAGCAATACAGAGACAACCGCAAGGATGGCACCCGTCCGCCGGCCCTTCTACAACCACGATGGCGAGAGACTGAGCCTTCTCGACATGCCTACGCAAGTTTCCTCTGAGTGCTCCCAGTCACACTCAACAGCTGACCAGCCTTCCAGAGAGATGCGCTATATGATCTACACCTTGCTGTTCACCGAAAGCCCTTCCAGCGAGAACACGACCGTCAACATGCGTACAGACGCCTTCCACCTCTCTCGCCCGCGAGATCGTGTCGTTCGTCCCTTCGTGACATACTTCAGCTACAACGGTCTCGGCCTCCTCGCATCCTGCAAGACAATCTATCAAGAGGCCAAGCCTGTCTTTTGGGCTCACACCACCTTCTTCTTCGAGACGACGGCCGAGCTGAACATCTTTCTGCATCACCGCAGCATCTACCCTGGACCTCGTCTTCTCACCAACCTCGCCCTCGTCCAGCATGTCCGTCTGGTCAACGATGACATCAACAACGTGGACCATGTCTTCCGCGAGCGTGTTCTGTCCCGCCTGGCAAACGGGCAGAACATCGTGTCGCTGGTCATACAGCACGACAACATCTGGTCATGTTGGTGTGAGAGATGTCAGGATGTCCAGGAGTTGTTCGACGTGGAGTGGGAGGGGAGATGGGCAGAGCGTGTGGTGGAGGAGGCAAGAATCAAAGAGCTGGAAGAACAGCACGAAGATGACCTTGAGCGGACGCTTGCGGAGACCGAGGAGGACATGAAGGGCTTTGAGCATCTTTTTGAGTAGAATTGAGAGAGGCTTCTCTACCATGCTCGCTTTTGCATCTTGTCTTGTAGGAGTAGGGAGAGAAGAGGAAATCGAAGCCGATGATCAAGCGTTTCCACCCACTTGGATGTAACCGTAGTACTGTATGAATTAGAGCGGGCACCCAGAAAAGAGAAAATCATTTAGCAAGAATGGAGGGGCTGTACTGGTTCCAAGGCTCGTTCTTGCGTCGAAGTACGTCGTCCTGTCTTGGCGTCGTGTGAAAGCGAAAGTCGCCAAACAATTCTCTTTCTCTGTTGTTCTCTTCTCACGCATAACTACTCGCATCTTCCACAGACTCTGTCTTACAGAGCCTCCTTTACACACGACATCTCTCGCTACAACATCGCTTCTCAAATCATCATGTCCAACTCCCCGTCCATCATGGCGTCCACCAGCAACGATCCCGCAAATCTTGAGCCTATCGCAGACGACAACTCCCATGAAGCAGACCTTCATCGCCTCTTCGCCAACTACGACGCAGACCCCTTGCGCTTCTGGAACACCTTGGCCGAACGTGCACGTGCTTCCAACCTTCCTCGCCCTCGCAACACCAGTGCGCCTGTCGTAGAGAAGAAGCCGAGAATTGCTATCCGCAACTACAGCAACACCGGTATGTCACCTACGCGCACCAGGTCCTCAACCTTACTGATTGATGCGCAGAAACTGCCGACTCCCAGCTGCAGAGCTCTCTGTTTAAGTTGCCCATCGAGCTGCGCATCGTCGTCTACGGACTCGTTCTGTCATGTGGAGACCCCAACGACGCCAACGACTCCATCACGTACACTATTCGAGACCTTGACGCTCTTCTCGACGGTATTGATGTGCCTCGCGTCAACAAGTACATGCTCAAGAACGTCGGCCAAGTCTCATTCGCGCTCCTGGAAACCTGCATGAGAGTCAGAGAAGAGATTCTTGCTCATGTCGTCCCCACGATCGTCTGGCACTTCAAGTCCGCCGGTGCCTTTGAAGGCTTCCTTCGCGACCCTCCTCGATCCAAATGCAACTTTCACATCGATGAGTCACGTTTCGAGCTGATCCGTGCCGCTCAGAGAATCGAGATCATGGTTCCCATCGACAACTTCTGCGACAGGGTTGTCTCCCAACTCAGACATGTCGGCAGAGAGATTGGCAGCCCGATGGATCTTCATCTCATCGACGAGGGCGGCAGCAACGGGGTTCCGAGCGAGGGCTTTCGCACTGCTCAAATAGGTTGGACTATTGAGATGGAGAAACTCAGAAACTTGAGGAGGCTTGCATCAAGATCCATCACCAGGGACTCACGTCCCTCGCACACACGTTTGTCTCTCCTTCCTCCTGCTTACTGATTTGTGCTGACCTTATTCAGAGTATTTGAAGCACTTTTCTAAACTCTTATACACCGTGCCCCTGAGCTGAGAGGAGGACGACTTGCATGAGGAGGGGTCCGTTTCATATGATATCTGAGAGGGAGAGGACAGAGCCTATATCAGAGAGAGGGCCTTGGAGCAGGATGGTCCACATGTCTTTCCTCTTTGGACATTACAAAGCATCGTCTGGGCAACAATAGCAGAAGAAGTCAGATGATGGTGGTTCAGTAAAACGCATTCCCGAATCCTCGTCTTACCTTGCTCGTTCGGTTCCGGCTCGATGCAAAGTTGAAGTAGTCGAGCGTACTTTGCCCTTTGTTCTTTGGATCTTCTCCAACTGCATTCGGCTTTGCCCTTTCATTTTCACCGGACACAACAATGAAATATCTACGCAACAAAGGGAATACAACATCTCATATCTATCCTTGGCTAATCCGTCCAGGCTTTGCAGGTCCTCTCGCGATCACAGGTCCTCTATGTCTCTTGGCTACCAGCTGGTCGCGCGAACGTAAGCCACACACACTGCCGCACGATTTTTCTCGTGGTCGCAGAGTGTGGCGCTGGTGGAAGCTTGAAATCGAGAATATCACGAGAAGCGTCAGTCTAGGAATAGTCGGATTCTTGCTGACGAGGAGCTTGCCCTCTCCAATCTTGTCCACTCGCTTTGTGGGTACCCCATGATTTGCTCATATCGGCAAGATCCCCAATTCATATATCCACTTCTTATGGAGGCAAGCTGCCCGGGTCTTCTTCAAAAGCCATCCTCGAAACGTAAGCGTGCTGTTCGCCGTGTGGCCTACAGCCTTCAAGGCGCGACCAGGATATCCCCTCTGCGGGGTGACTGACAGAAAGATCTATGGCGGCTGGAGCTGGCTCACAGAGCAAGGAAGGGAGCACTTGCTGCTTCTGGAGATTCCTGTCGAGCTTCGCATGAAGATTTACCCTCTTGCCCTCAAGATCTCCGGTTTCGGTCTGCTCACCGACTAGAGGTCCTGCAAGGGCTCATTCGAGCAGACGTGTAGTCGTTGACAACAAGCTGTTTTCGTCCGACGATGAGGAGCCTCCGAGCAAAGGCGTGATGCTCGCGCTCTACCGACTCCCAGCGCCAGGCCTGTCAAGTTTAACATTCGAGGGGAGAATGACCCAGCTACGAAGATGTTCTAGTGCCCAAGGATCTGGCTGTTGAGACTGTCAAAACAAGCATACTGGTAAGGGACTGTTCATCTCTTACTTCGCAGCAATGCGAGGACGACGGATATTGGGCTTGATTGTTGTCGATATCGCTCGACGCTTGCCAGCGCTTGGGAATATGCCTCGCCAGTGCAAAGATTGTGTCTGTAGACGATAGATCAGTGTCGCCCCTCCTTTCCAAGCGAAAGAGACGAGGGAGAGACCTACCGAAAGTATCTTCGAGGATTGAAGGATTGTCGTTGACGCTGCTGCAATGTGTTTTGCCAAACTCGCACAGCTGAGATATAGCACTCGATCTTTGACAAATGGAGCTAGGAATGGGGGCATGCAGAAGATCAAGGACTAGAGAACAGAAAGATGTCGCTATTCACAGGAGTTGTGGCATGATATAGGTCAATACAAATAGTGTGAGCAATCATTTGCTTGTTCGAGTCCGCAATACCCCCTGCTCGTTACATCAGATGACTGTCCTTCGAGACCTGTCTACGGACTAGTGTATGCTGGGCTGTGTTCAGGGCTTGGCGTGGTGTAAAGCTGGGCAGGAAAGCGGACGGAAGCTTTGTTTACCTTCTCTTTACGTGAATTGTCGTCCCCAAATCATACCAACCTTCTCATCTTACACTGCTGAATACCGTGCAGAGAGTCCTCTTCTGGCCCGTCCCCTGGAGATTCGCATTCAAATCTACAAGTTGGCTATGGAGACAGATGAAGTGAACGAAGAAACCAGCTTGCCTGTCCTAAAAATCTCCGAACGCCGCCGCCTGCGTCGTGTGGCCATCGAGGCTCGTCAGAATCGTTACATTCTGGCCAACTTTAACATCAAGTACTTCGCCATGAGCAGGACTTGCATGCAAATGCGTGACGAGATCAAAGCCTACCTTCCCAGGCCAGTCTTCGGATTTGCTTCGCTTGAGGCTCTGTCGTGGTTCTTAGGTGACTTTGGTTCTGTCGGCACCTCGCTGAACAAACACGCGATGGCCGTCCTCGGGTCAGCTTCGAAGGTTGTTGTCTCTTTCGGGCCGGACGACCCACTGCTTGTCGAACACGGTATTCCAAAGTACTTTCAAACGGCTTTCATCTATACCGGCAAAGCCTACATAGACTTCAGAACTACCATTCAAATCTGGCTCGATTCCATGGTCCGCACCAAGGTTCGTTCTGAACTCCTGCTGTTTCGAAAGTGCCCTACTGATCTGGCTGCTAGGCTGAGCATGAATTCCCTGTGGGCAAGAACTGGTCTTACTCGTTCCTGATCGATCTACTGATCAGCCAACTGATCAGCATCTCCTATTTTCGGAGACCATCGAATTAAGCGTCTTCTTCCGCCAGGTCACCGACACGTTCTGTGGAATTCCAAACTTCTTGCTGGGTCACGTCAATTTTTATCAACAAGTCCAGCAATGATCCAACCCCACGGCCAAATAGTCATGGTTCTCACAGTCTCGACGGCGTTGAGGGTATCGAGGGGTCAGAATCTGGGAAAGGTTTATTGCCTGTGGAGAACTCGGATAGTCCGATACCAGCACAAACTATGCATTGCTGTTTTTCAGCTCTTCTACATTGCCCAAAGTTTTCTGCATCTGTCCTTGTGTGTTGGTATCCAAGATGTCCTTTGTAGTTCTGTTCAGCCACTCGTGCTCGGTATGCGACATCGGTAATTGTGTCTGAACAATATGACAAGCACTGAACATCGTGACATCTTATATAGCTTGTAATTTTGTTACTTCTGGCTCGCAATACCTCTGGCGTTTATCGAGGTGGTTGTGGTTGTCCGGTCTTGGCGTGTTTGTGAACTACACGTAGTCAGTCGTCCCGTCCACTTTGCTTCTTTCTGGCGCGCATCCCTTGTCGGCGCACTTCACCACCCACATCAACCTTTGTTCACCTACAGAGACACAAGATGGCATCCAAGAAGAAGAAATCTGCCAAACGCAAATCCAAAGCGGGCATCCGCAACCACGAGAGGAAGGAGAAGACTGAGGAGGTAAACACGGACGCGCCTCTTCTGTCTCCTGCTTTACTGAAACCTCTGCGTAGTCTGCCATGAAGAAGTCTGTCAAGGCCGAGCCTATCACTGGCACAAAGACACAGCACAACGGTAAGTCTCTACCTGAACGTCAGCAACACGACAAGTCTGACATTGTCATCAGGCCCCATCACACCTAGCGCAGCTTCTGTCAACGCGCAAGCCCAAAGTCCTTTGTTCAAGTTGCCTCTTGAGGTCCGACTGATCATCTACGATCATACTATGTCCGCCGACAGTGGATCAGATCCGCACACCTACATCATTGGAGAGAGACCCCTTCTGCCTCGTTATCTCTACGCCCAACTCACAAACAAGTTCAAGCTGGTCAACATCCACCACCAACAGCTATCTCTACTCAGGACCTGCAATCGAGTCCGGCATGAAGTGCAGGAGCATGTCATTCCTCTGATCTCATTCAGATTTATGAGCAGTCATGCCTTGGCTTCATTCCTCGAAGAACACGGGCGGGAGCATGCGGTGAACAAGCACACCTTCAGAGTGTTAAGAAATTCACCAAACATCAGCGTCGTCATCAACAAGACTCAAACTTGGTTAATATCGCTGTTCACACTGATCTGGCTCGGCAAGACCCTGGAAAGTCCTCTCCCCCTGACATTCGTCGATGAGGTCGACAATGACGACTCTCCAAGTCATGGGTTGAAGGAGGCGGCCGCATGCTGGGACAAGAGTATGCAGAGATTCTGCCGTGGCTGAGGTCGAGCCAAGGCAAGCATGGGAAACATCATACGGCAGGACAGTCCAAACCGACGAGACTTA
Organism: Aureobasidium sp. EXF-10728; assembly: GCA_023848605.1. Classification (NCBI taxonomy): domain Eukaryota; kingdom Fungi; phylum Ascomycota; class Dothideomycetes; order Dothideales; family Saccotheciaceae; genus Aureobasidium; species Aureobasidium sp. EXF-10728. The sequence continues at coordinate 72,936 of SWBG01000061.1, forward strand.
CAGAAAACATGAGAGCTCCAACATGGATCGGAAAGGGTGTGGAAGATGCAAGAAAAAGGCGCAATCTCATACGATTGTGGTCTTGGGAAGACGCAAGATCGTCATTCAGACGACTACTCTGCACTTGCACTCATATCACCATCATTGCATAGACATTCCATTCTGTACTCCCAAAAGCCCATCTAGCAGTCTCCATGCAGGCCCAAGGCCAGATGATACACTCGTCAACGTGACCATCAGGCTGTAGACTCACGCCGATACTGTCTCTTATTTGGAAATGCAGATGGACTGATGAGATGATCGCATCAATCACGCATTCTAACTATTGTCCCCTTTGATCTGATTTGTGCTGTGTTGTGTCGTCGTTTCGTCAAGGTCCGGCCTTGGCGTCGCTTGAGATTCATCACTAGTACATCAAGCGAACTTCGTTGACCGTGTATTTCTCCTTCTACGCGAAACAAAACACAAGTTCACCAAAACTCCCGTCCCACCACTCAATCTGTACTCAGCACCATGGTGTCAAGAAAGACAAAAGGCAACAACAAAGACAAGCGTATCCGTGAGACCAAGCAGGGTAACAAAAAGGTAAACAACATCAACCTGCTGAGGGCGCCCCTGATGGACTTTGCTTACCTTGCTGTGTAGACTCATGCCCAGATGTACAGTCCCTCGTCCAGTGCAGGCACTCGTACTCGTAGGTCAACCCTGTGCGCGCATTGATTATTCAAACCTGCTGACTTCATCAACAGTCAGCAACCCAGGCATGGCGTCTGCTCCAAGCCAGAGCTTCCTCCTCATGCTCTCCTTGGAAGTTCGCGTCCTCATCTATGGCTACGCTTTGACCAGTACATTCGACACCCAAACCCAAGCACACGTGTACGAGATTGGAGAACGCCGCTCCCAACGCACCCACAACATTACCCGGCGCCAAAACCACTACAGTCTCCTCAACTTCGGTCCCAAGGATCTCAATCTCCTCAGATGCAACGGGCAGATCCGTGAAGAGGTCCAGCATTCCGTCATGCGCAAGACCACCTTCAAATTCCAATCCACTGCGGTCCTCGAGAGCTTCCTGCTCGGTGGCCATCCTGAACACCCTCGACTATCGACGAACAACCTTGACGTTCTTCGCAGAGCAACCAGCATCCAGAAAGTCATTGCCAGTGGGCTTGAGTTTGTCGATGCCATGGGCCCACTGCATTCGTTGAGTAAGACAATGCGCTGGCCCTTGGCCCTGGAGTTCATCGACGAGGATGGCGAGAGCGAGAATGCTCATCCGATCCTCCAGGCCGTGGATGTGCTTTGGCGCAAGCTCATCATGGTGAGATTGGAGCTTGAAGCTCGTGAAGACCGCGATGGAGAGCCAGTCACCATAGAGACACTCCTCCTCGCTCTACTTGAGCACAATCGTCGTGTTGGAGGCTAGTCGGCATGGTGTCTTGTCGGACGTCACGAGTCAGATGAGCAGTAAATCTTCCAATGCCGAGAGGTAGTGCGAAGAGACAGTTGTCGAAAAGGTCAAGAAGAGAGGGCTGAACATTTCCATCCAGTCCACAGGGGTTTCGTGGTGGTTGTTGGAACGACATGGGTCGTGCTTCCTCAGGGCGAGAGGGGCAGCAGCACCGACTACGGTATACTTTCCGACTTTCATACAGCAGCCCACAATCACAAGTCTTGATCCCGCGCAAATGTACCAGCATACCTCGTGATACATGTGGGGTTAGAATGCTTGCGCCCACTCATGTGCTTGGACCACTCATCACCTAGTGTAGCCCGCCCTCTTTCCCTAGGCACTCCACCATCTGTAGCCTCTCCTCTCAAGCCAGACAAGCAAGCACATCTCCCAACTTCTTCCTCACGATCTCTTGCACCTCGGCCGCCGCATCCCTCTTGGTCGTCGCAACCCCTACACTAATAGAAACATAACACCTCCCCCTGCTCACCACTTTCCACTCGGACGGTAACCTCTTCTCTGCACCACAAGTACTGACATCAGGTCCCATGATCCCAAAAAGCGGCTCATACAACCTCGAAAGCACGAACTTGAAGTCTGCAGCACGAGAACACTGCTTCATCCCCACAGCAGGAAAGTTTACATTGAGAAAGGTGTTAGGCGGCAAGTAAGGGGCTCCAGAAGCAAGCAAAAAAGAAGTCAACTGAACGGCCAATTCAGCGTAGAGTTTTGAGTGCAAGGCGGGTTCTGTGCTGCATGGTGTTGGAGTGCCGGAAGAGCCGCTGAAGGATATAGCCGGGATACCGAGGATGGCGGCTTGGGTTGCTGCGCCTATTGTGCCTGAGAAGGGCACCATGATGCTTAGGTTATCTGTTCGTGTCAGTATACTGTAAATACGTGCTGGGTCGTTGAGTCCTCTTACTCCCCAAGTTGATACCCGAGATAGCGACATCAGGCTTCCTGCCGTACCTTTTCTCGGCCTTTTCGATCCCGTACTTCATCGCAGTGGCTGGGAAAGAGTTTACATAGGAAATATTGTGGTCGGTGTACCAGTAGCCAGTGGCTGAATCACCTGCATTGCAGGTGAAGTATTGGCAAGGTTCTTCCATGGGCTTTGGAGCTGCATACGATGACCCGGTGGCTGATTGATTGATGGCCGGGGCGGAAATACTGACGGAGTGGTTTGCGGCTTTGAGACGCTCGTATAGAGTGTGGATGTTCATTTCTGCCCAGCCGTCGTCGTTGGAGAGGACGATGTTGGCTGCATTGATGCATGGTGTGAGGAGTATGAGAACAAGAGTTGTGAGACGCATTCTGGAGTACGTAGAGAAGAGAAACCATCAAGTTAACTGCGATCGAGAGTGATTGTCTTATAGTTTACGATTATCAAGGGTCCAAGCGGGCAGAGCAAATTTGAATGGACCTCAAACCTTGACACACGTGGCCCCATGAGTCACCTCTTGAATCGATTGAGACCTCTTCGATGTACAATTTCCCCTGGAGCGGCCTCTTGTCTTTCCACAGCGTTGAATAAGACGAGCGAATTGTGCCTTTCTATAGTCTACCGACAACTGTGTGTCTCCTTCGAGATCCTGTCATCACGTTTACATTCCTTTTCTCAATGGCGACCGACGAACTCCCTGATATACATCAGAGGAGTTTCTGGGCGAGCGAGATTTGCCTGCTCGAGCTGAGCGAGCACATTGTCCGAGCGAGGGTGACGAGGAAGAGGACCCAGCTCAATCTCTGTAACCTCCTATTAGCTCCATCCCTGCATCCAATAGCACACTATACATACCAACATGACCAGAGACACGATCATTGACCTCAGAGTGAGGCACGAGACGACTGGCACGCACACCCCCAGCATACAGGAAGCTCAGACGGGAGTCGCGCCACAGAGCAAACCAGCCGAAGAAGGAGGCGGTCAGCAGCAGACCGAGACACACGACCATGCCGATGAGCACGTCGGTGGTGACGCGTGAGTGCACAGTGGCGAGGAAAATGATGCCCGCAAGCGCAACGACGGCGGCAAAGGCAAACATGTACTTGAGGCTGCGGAGCAGCGCGTGGAGGTGGGAGAGTTGGCGGCTGGTAGCCATTGTTGGTGGTGTTGATAGTGGTGGTATGCAGGAGATTCGATGATAGTATGGTGGTTGCGAGAAAGGAATAGAGGTTTGTGGTGGGAATGGACATGCATGCAGCGAGTGAGGTGAGTAGGCGGTCTCGTAGAACAGGTACCGCTTTCAAAACATCCATCAACATGCAAAACAATCTTCCCACAACCACCAACATTCAACGAAATCACAACATCTACGTGTCATCGAGATCGCAAAGAAAGAGCAAGGAGATATACACAAACTGCAGGCAGAAAGAGAAGAAATGCGGAGCAGGTCACACCCTGCAGTGGGAAAGAGGAGGAACATTTTCATCCGCAACACGTCCAACCTTTCCATACACGCATGGCGCCGCGCTCAGAACCCACCAAGTCTGCTCAATGCATCGAGCTCGCGTCCACACGATAAGACTCCGACTTCCACTTACACTCGACTGTCGCTCTCGTTACAGGTTTTCCCAACACATAGAGTGGTGAGTACGCGAGACGTATATGCTGAGACTCGTTGCTAACCGACCAAGCTACAACGCACGGATTTTTGCAACTGTCAAGGATGCCTACCAGATTGAAGGTTGCGCAGCTCCTGAATGTAAGTCAATGTCAGACGAGCTAAGCTCAGCAGGTCTCGGCACATCAATCACCAGCGTCCCTACTCGCACCGAATCTCTCGGTCTCGACAACGCTCCCCCAGCATTTGATCTCGCTGGACTTTGGTGTGTTGCAGAGAGATTACTACAAATGTGCCTTTGACACCGACAAAGCCTTGATCGAGGACTTTACTATGCACAAGGTTTGGCCAGCTGATTCTGAACTTGCTGAAAAGGCTCGCCAATTCATTGCTCAGCTTCACTGCATAGTCAACCATCTAGACCTTAACAACCCTGGCGCATCTCAATCCTCTCAGACTAGCCGATCTCTCCAAGCTGATTGGGACATGCCCCTGAGCTCAAAGTTCAGATTCCTGAAGACTCCTGGAGAGACAGCCAGGCATTACAACCTTCATTTTACTCTGCTCGTTTACCAGGGTAGACTTGCTGGTATGCTCCAGAGCTTCTTGAGTGTCTTGTACAACGCGATCGATGGACAAGACAACCTTGTTAGCCAGCAACAGCGACCTTCTTCTTCTCATTGACCAGATATCGATCAACGTCTACCACCCTGATCCCGAGCAAGCCCTCTCCGCAAGAAGCATCAGATACTGCACCGATGTCAACGTCGTTCGCACCATCTTATTCGGGCTGTATCAACGCTCTAAGCGTGTGATTGATCATTACATGACCATCTGGCAGCTCGCTCGCCCTTGAGATAGGTAACGCTACTGTTCAGAAGAACAACCCAGTGAGTGCTGCCGAGATCGTATACCTCAGTCCCACCAGCAAGAGCAACATCTCAGGGAGCAAGGTCAACTGAGCCAACCATCGCTCGGATGGAGACGCCTCTCGGTCCACAGGCAAAACTACTACGCGTCTTGGCGAGTATCTGGAACATCTTCTCAGCGTCGTCAACCAAGACCCCGACATTGCGACCAATCTTGGTAAGTTAAAGAGAGATCTTGCCTCCATTGTTAACTAACTTCAATCAGGTCCCGCTGGTTTTACCTTCACCGCATTGCCTGTGAGTTACAAGCTCGAGACGAGATTCCGCAGTGAAAAGAAACCTGGTCAACGTGGGTTCGATAACTACGCCCACGGTCACCCTGAAGGCCTTTTCCGGTCTGCAGACACAGTCGTTGTACGTCCTCTCGCTTCTCCTGAACCGTCTCCAGCACTGCAGGCCCACCTCAGGCACTACACCAATCACCAAAACACGTCATGATCCACATCAACGTTGACAGGGATCTCATTGCTGACTCTCCTCAACATACTTTCGAGGAGATCATGAAACCCAAGAGAGGAGACGAGGATCGACTGCCAGAATCTCGCCCAAAACGCAGGCTTCCTCGCCATTCAGAGCAGCGCGGCGATTCAACTGTTCTCCTGTATCAAAGACTGGCAAACTCCATCTCCGTCCACCAAAATGGCCACCCCTATCGATTGGAACAACTTTTCCAAGTGCGCAGACAAGTCTACCACGCGTCCTACCGAATGTCCTCAACAACGTCCACTACCAGGCCGGTAACTCAAACCAGAAAGAGCAACATCTCGGGCATTGAGCTTGACCTCACCGACATTGACATGATTGGCGTCAACTTCCAGATCGCACTAACAAGGGTCGAGAAGAGACGTACACAGGGGGGCAAGGATGCCATCAGAGCTGCATAAGCAGATGTCTTGTCTCGCAGAAAGCAACGGCTTCCTCGCCAGTCTGGAGCACAATGGCAAGCTTACTGTTCTCCTGGATCGAAGACTGGCCAGGCTTGGGAGACTCAACAATGGCACCCCGACTGCGCAGCCTCACACTTCTTCGGCCATTGGTGTCAGCCGCTCTGCCTCTGTTATCATCTCCTCGGCTGTCGCCAGCCTTCGGGCTCGGCCTCTGGAGATTCTTGCTGCCATCTCTGCCAACCCATTGTAGATCGAGACCGTCGAGCAGAATGCTGTCCATCTTGAGGATAGGGCCAGTAACGCACAAAATGCCGTTTCTTCCAAGCAGAGGCACACGCACGACTTTTCGCAGAAGACATGGTCAGCGTCAACTCCCAGATCGCATCTGAGGGTGGGCCACTCACGATGTGAGAGTCTGTCAACCATCTCTGTTTCAATCGTTCAAGGGCCATCGCCAAAAACATCGACCCGGAGTCGTGTAGCAAGAGAAAGCCCTTTGAGGCTTTGCCGATGTACCTACGCTAGGAGAGATTCCTTTGTACGGCAACTGCGTGCGCGTCTCCTTCGCATCATTACTAAGAGCACCGTCACTCTCACGAGAATCGGCGTTGGAGATCTCGAAATTTCCCACAGCCGAGTTCGATCCGTTGAGACTTCTTTCGACCCTGAGTTTACAGACAAGGCATAGATGCTGCTTAGCCAAGGCGTCTTCTTGGGAGTGTCAACACCAAAGCTAGATTCAACTTTTGGTCCCGCTATCATCACTCGAGAGCATTGCCTTCCGCCCAAACCAAAAGGGCACGCGCACATATCGCATTTTCACTCATCGAGAATCTGCCAAATCTGTCACACATATGGCTTACGCGTGCTCTGACTGAGGAACAGAAAGGCGGTCAACCATCAGCTTGACAAGACAACCGGAAAAGCTGCCATCTGCGTACTATTTGCCATGCACAAACTCTGTTGTGTCTTCATCCAAAGGGGGCGGCATGATTGAGGCCTCGGGAGATCACAGAGAAGTAGCCAACGACATCTCAAAAAGGGCTCTGCACTTCGTCAAGAATGCCCTGGAGCACGAGAGAAGTGCCACCAAGATCGTCCAAGGGGCTTGTCTGCGATGCATTACAACCGAAGCAGATTGCCGATTGCTGTTCAGGATGAAGTGGACGAGGTTTCGTACGCCAAAAAGACGTAAAGTTTTCCAAGCATGTATTTCTCAGCCTCGGGTTCTGTCGCTCCAGCTCGCGCTCAAGCCGATGCCATCTTTGCAGTGACAGCCGCCGGCGACGTTCGTCAGCGGCAAGTACGATGGCAAAGTAGAAAAAGAGCTTCTCAAGGCTGCTTCTCATTGCTGCCCTCGCGCTGATGTCTTCAGGGCATGTCTCCTCAGCGTAGCCTCGCCGCATCATCCATCACGTCGCAAGTCTGTCTCTATAGCACAAGATCCGAGACTCTTCTCCAGCGTGCTGAGTTCTTATGCTGGCCACGACAATGCTGTCCGCATCTTTTTGGTATAACAACGATGGTGTCAAGGCATCGAGCGTCAACTCGGTGGTCGAGGGCCCGAGGACATCAACTTTCTCATCCCACCAAAAACACAACAAAGTCGCGATGGATGTGCCTCCGGATACGTGATATAGCCACAGCCATCGACGAAGAACAAAGCTGGTGAAAGAAAGAGGAGGAATGCAAAAGCGGTCGCAAGCAAAGCTTCACACATTCTTCGGTGCAGCCACGACTTTTGGCCACCCTCTCAAACTGCCTCGATGGCCGCGATGCTTTGTCGCTTGCCTCGAGGCATATTCACTCATGTCGCTGTCTGCTGCTTGCATCTCTTGCTTTCGCAAGTACATACCTCAAAGCCTTTGATAGCTAGTTCTTTATTTGCTCCCTTCTCGACCACCATACTCCTGCCATAATCAACTACTGTCTTTGTCCTCACCCACCCTCAAGTACTCGTGCTTTGCGATCAGCCATCGCGCCCACAGCCCCGCAATTTCGCGGTTTGCAGATTGTTGAGCGCTGTACTCAACCACAATTCCATCAAGTTGGTTCTGTGGTGTAGTTGGTTATCACTTCTGTCTAACACACAGGCGGTCCCCGGTTCGAACCCGGGCGGAATCATTGCTTTTGCTGTTTTCTAACATCTCTTTTACATGTATAGAAGGCGTAGCGTAGAGGGGTCGTGGTGGTGCGCGAAATTTTGGAAACTTTAGTGGGCTGTGGGCGCGAGATTTGCAGGCTTCGCGACGCACACAAATTCTGTAATTTGCATTTATCGCGGCGAATTCTTGCGGCAACAATGGTAAAAGTCAAGCTTGTCTCTCTGGATCCGAGAGGCAGTGCTGGGAAAATACAACGGGAGATGAACAATTCCTTTTATTGAAAGAAAAAAAAAACATTACAGCCCCGGAAACAGAGTCCAACATTGAGACTTACAAACGAGTCGGCAAGAGAGGAGAAGCTTCAGATGCAGTGGATGATCAGGAATGAATTGCTTTTATACTTTCATAGACATTATCAAATTCATCATTTCGTAAGTCATCGCATGCCTACCTGAACAGGACAGACCAGCTGAACTGCCTCTGGTCCATCTTAACAGAGTATCACCTCTCAATTCCAATCTTGAGAGTTCGTTACCAGGTGCTGCCGCATATCTGGCATCGTAACATCTCTCTGCATTTGTATAGCAGTAGTATTGAAGAACGTTCTCGACACCTCAGACTTACCAGACTTTCTGATCAGTTGCCTAGTAGTCTCATCCTCCCAATTTCTTAGCATGCGAGTGTTTTCGTCAGGAGTCAGCTTACCGCACGAACAGACCATCGTGTCGATACCTGTAGCCAAGGCCTTCTGATACAATTGAGAACAATTACAAGATCGTGGATCCCAGTGTAAGGTCTCGTGGGCGAGCATGTCGCGCTTGACTTTTGTGCAGAAGGAACGGGAAGGGCAGCCTATACAGACGAGATCAGCTTTGATGTCTGTTCTGTAGACAGAAACACGACGTGGGGATAATTCTGGTGGGTTGTTGATGTCGTGATATGAGCTTGAGGAACCAGCCATCGTCCAGGGAGTAAAGCAAGTGTAGGCCTCGTGGATACGCGGGCCGTCAAGGATAGTATCCATGGGGTCTTCAGGATCGCTGTTGGTAGCAGAAAGCAGTGCATCGAAAGCCTGCTCCCGAGTCAACCATTGCACAACGCGAAAACGGTAACCGACAGACGCAAACAGTTCAGCTGTCTCGTGAATGAATTGGTTGGGCATGGGATCTCCTCTCAATCCTCAGCTCTCTAGACTTCTCTGGACTTGACCGGCAAGACCAGAGTCAGTCTGCATTTGAGCAAGGAACAGAATGTGGTTTGCCAACTGTATCATGTCTGTGAATTGACGGCGCTCGATCAAAGAGGAGGATGAAGAATATGTTTCCAGAACGGGAGGGTTGAGAGCAGTGCACTGGGTCATGAATTCGGACATCTCCAGGATGTGTTGATGGGCTGCATGAGCGTCAGTCATCTTGTCGTTGATCTTGGTATAGAGATTGGACGGGTCACCAGGACTGGGGAGCAAAGCCGAGTCTGAGCGCTGAACAGCTTATGTACAGAATGATCCGAGAGCTGACAGACAACAGAGACTTCTTGGAAATGGCCACATCGTCTTTGTTGGAGAGAGATACAATGCTTGGTGTCTTTGATGGTTGTCTCATTCTTTGTCTGTCATGCTTTGTTCCTTTGTTCTTTTGTTGCTTTGTCTGCCTCTCACCGCTCATGTCTGTCGCAGAGAGAGGCATCGAAATGCACAGTAGAGATGAGGCTTGATGTGCTGTCCGGAGAGAGTCTCCGTTGCTATAGCAGAAGTGAACCATGTCGCAAGCGATCTACGTCGCGCACGACCAAATTGGGAGCGACGCATTGGAAGTTCGTCAAGCCAGCATGTCACTTTGGTCTTCCTCCAGGCGCAAACTCTCTCTGTCCATCTTCCATTCTTCTTTCCACCTCGACTCTTTTTCAAAGATCTGTCGCCATCGTTTTCAATCAACCTTACTGGTGTCTCTGTGAGTCGCTTTCATGTCTCATCTTCTTCATCGTCGTCCTCTCAGGATCAGGTCTCTTACTGACAGTCCCAGGACACACATCTCCTCTCGCCAGCAGCGGCGGGCGCTTCTCGCCCCGCCGCTGTTCGAGCGACTGAGAGTGCTGTTGCCATGTCGGTGCAGCACAACGCTGCCTGTTGCGCTGTAAGATCTTTGTTTTTCTTGTTTGCGACTCTACATCATGTTGCCCTCTCACTGACTGGCTACAAGCGCTACGTTCATTCCGCCGCCTCGGGCATGAATGACCTCGTTGCTGCCACTGAGGATTTGGACGTGTCGGACGATTACAATGATCGCTACGATGATTACACCACTCGTCACTCCAGAGGTGGTTACACTCCTCGCTCTCGTGGCGACTACGTCCCGCGTCGTTTCCGTGGCGGTTATCGTGGACACGGGTCCCGCCAGCCTGCCTGGTGGATCCCCTCAGAGGATTCTCCCGTCCATCAAACCGACATGGCCTTCTGGAAGTTCAATCAGCCACAGATCGTTAACCTTCAGAAGATCGATGCTGGCATCGATATTCGCACTACTATCATGTTGCGTAACATCCCCAACCGGGTCGATTGTGAGGACCTCAAGGCCTTCCTTGACGCCACCTCGGGGGGTCATTATGACTTCTCCTACCTGCGTATCGACTTCTCGAACAACCTCGGCGTCGGCTTTTGACTTCAACCTCAAGATCTTTGTACCTATCCTAACTTTACTTGTGTCTTTGTGAGTTTCGTGCCTAACTTGCTCGTACGCTCAGGTCACTGACCACTGACCTCAGATTGAATGTTAGCTACGCCTTTCTCAACCTCGTCCGCCCTGAGTTCATCACCAACTTCGTCCAGCGTCGCGTCGGCAAGCAATGTAACATGGACGCCATCTCGGAGGGTCACTATGACTTCTCCTACCTGCGTATCGACTTCTCCAACAACCTTGACGCCAACACTCCACTTCAACTTCAAGATCTCTGTATCTATCCAAACACTACTTGTGTCTTTGTGAGTTTTTTGTCTGGCTTTCGTCCGCACTCAGGTCACTAACCAATGACCTTAGGACACAACGTCTCTTTCTGGACACATTGCGCTTGCGCCTCCGCGTCGCGGCGGAGTTCCCCCGGCCCTGGCTCTCACTACCGTGAGAGAGTTCCTCTGCTGCGGCGAGGAAAATGTGTGCGTTATCATTTGCAAGATCGTGATGCATCAGTAACTCTTGTACTAACCTGCTAGCAGCATGGACAAGAACAATCACGCCACCAGCGCTTCTAAGATGGCTGTTGAAGAAGTCGTCAAGAACCAGCTTGAGGAGGTCGTTCTTGACATGGTCAAGATCCACCCCATGTTCTACGCCATCAAGGAGATGGTCAAGCAGGACTTGCCGACAGCATCAACGTCAGAGTTGATCGTCCTACCGAGAAGCCAGTTGACAAGGCTATCGCTAAGGCCACGCTCGACACAGAGCTGAAGATTGTACGTTTTTTGTTTTTTCTCTATTGCTATCATGCAACTAACAGCCCTTTAGGCCAAGAAGATGTTAGCTACCAGAGCTGCAATGGTCACTTTTACCAGCATCCTCAACATCGCCCACATCTTTCACGACAACGATGACACGATTCTTGAGCGTTTCCTCCATCAAGACTCTCCAGGCTGAGCTCCCCAATGAGGAAGATGTCCACGAGATTGAGGGCGACATTGCTGCCATGGCCGAAGACTTGAAGATCACCTTGAGCTGCGCACTAGTCATTTCTTTGACTTTAAAAATGTCATCGAGTCCTCCGCTATCGATGCTAGAGAGGACACTCTGGGTGCTGGTGGTCCTTTCACCAGCATCCTCAACGTCGCCCACATCCTTCACGACAACAAGGTCACCAAGTCTGCGCTGGCGGTCTTTTCACCAGCACTCAGCGTCGCTCACGGACTGAACGAAAATCAGGTCGATGACGTGAGCTTTTTGGTCTGGCTTCCCGTTTGTCGAGTCTTGCTCTATACTCTACGTAGATCACCGTCAATACATCAAAAACTTGTCTTGTCCTTCCGGGATAGCTGATGAAGAAAATTGGAGTGAGGGTGCGTCTTGTTTTTGTTACTGACCCGGACAAAGAGTTGCCTGCTAGTGTCAAGTACGTAGATAAACTACAGTGAACGACCGTCCCATTGTCGTCAACACTATGCATCCCGACAGATATTCACCGCTCCAGGACTGAGTCGGACTGGAAGCACACAAGAGCGCTTAACAGATCCATCAAGTCGGCTACCACCGACGTCGAGTACCGGGCTACTCTGCTTTTCAGGAGTTTCGACATTGCTTGCTACATAGAGAGCCATTTTGTTAATGATTGCGTCACAGCACGAGTAGCAATTGCTCTGCAGGATACCAGACTCCTTACTTTGTATGCCAGACAGGGTTTTTATGAGTTAATGGATGGTATAGAGAATAGTCGTATGTTGAAGACATGCCGATAATGTGCCTTAATAGAAGTCAAGGGGACCACCCTGCTTGTAGAACTTTTGTTGTACTTTCTTTGGGACTTCTGATCTTCCCAAGCTGTTATAGGATTCTTAGAAATTTGCACGCCAGAGGATATCCACTGCCTAAGATAAGCAAGAGATGAAGGCCGTTGTCGTTGTATGGAGAAACCGAATGAGTCAAGAGATTGGGTCAACTGCCGCAAGAAAGCTCCATGACTTCCTTGACATACCACTCTTGCAGGTATTGGCCAAAGTATCATCAATGGATGATTGGCTGATTAACCAGTAGAAGTGTGCCTCATGATATGGCAAAAGACAAGTCGACAAGGGTCGGGTTGGAAAGGGAGATTAAGGTGTGGAGCTTGGCAGGGGCGTCCCCGCCATTCAACGCTGGAGCCCGAAGCTTCTGCGGTCGTCGTTCGCACGTGAAACAAAACAACTCAATCTCCCTCGCAATCTCTCGCCAACCGTATGGCGCGCCGTCGGGGGGAGCCTCAGCTGACTCTGCCGAGGAGGCCGACAAGGCCGAAAAAATCTTGCTTTGCGACTCTGCGACCGACCAACTCCATCGAAGGCGATACGGGCTCGATGGATCATGGTGAACTGGTTTCGAGACATGCAGAGTCAACTCCAAGGCTGTCGCGATCAACTGCCGGAGACCACTCAGGCGCTTTTCCGCTGCTGTCGCGCCAACTCAGGACTCCACAGATGAAGCAAGCATCCGACAACACTCTAGTACATGCGAATAGGAAAGACTCTGGAACTTCCGATGAGTTTGCTCCAAATGACCATGATTCCTCATTTTCCGAGACTGCAGACAGGTTGTTGTCGCCGCGGTCAAAAAGTCTCGAGGATTTGCGGTCAACTTACCGCCAGACAAGAGACGTTTGTGACGCAGCTATCGAGCAGTTGTATTCGAATCTGCCTTCAACACTGAACGATGAGGCCGCGAAAAATCTGCGGCAGGAAGTCTTGTTGTATGAACTATGCCTGGCCCAGACGAAGCTTACTCTCCAGTACAAGGCTGCTTACCACAAAGCGACTCGAGATAATCAACTCGGTGCAGCAACCCTCCCTAAACTCGTTGTCACAAAGGGCTGGCTCGATGAATGTGTTCGACGAATCAATCCGTCCAAGACCGCCTGCGAGCCTGGAAATCTATTCTTTGAGTTGTCGCATTTGTTCCTTGCGACCATCATCACGCAACACCAGGACACGGTATTTGAGGGACGCTCACTGCCATCTGAGTACGAGATCTTCGATATCTTCCAACGAACGGAGCCCCGACCACAAGCTTCTGGACCAGGGCCATTATTGGAGCAAGTGACTGGCTTGACGACCAACAATTCCATACTTGTGCCAGAGTTGTTGCTACGACTTGAAGAAATGGCTTCCGTTAAAAGTATCAAGGATTATCCAGCTCCCAGGAACATCACCGCGGAAGATCTCGATGCACACTCGGCACTTCGAGATGAGGTATTACAACTTGGTCATCCGTCGACAGAAAAGGAACAACATGAAGCGTCACCGACTCATCATACGAGCGAGCATGAGATTGACCCGCGTCTTGATGTGCCATCACCGTCAACTGAGCTGCACTTCAGAACGCTACATGTCCAACACGAGGAGGATTTTGACAAGTATAATAAGCCCTTGCAAGACTTCAACATATACGATTTGACAACAGACCTGGATGTGGACATGGATGTGAAAGACGAGGTCAGTCAATTCGAGAACGAACCCATTCCTATGGACCACGACGTCCAGAGAGAGCTTGATCCGACGACCTTAAACCCTGAGCAACACGCGACTCTGTCGCAGCAAGATGCAGAAACAGGTGCGCCATCCAACGAGTCACCTCACGGCGAACACGAAGCGCTTGATCTACTGGACGTACCACAGGGCGAAGGCTCTCATACGAACGCTTCGCCTTTTGCAGAAGAACACTCGGATCGCGGAGACGAAAATGAAGACAATCAACAGGATCAACCAATGAGGCCATTCATTCGACAATTCATTGAGCGAGCACTCGATAACTTGGTTCGTCTTCGTCAGTCTAAGCATGAAGACAAACGACATGACGGTCACAGACCGATAAGAATTACCAATGGTCGAATCGATGATAGGGAGCTGCTAACACCATCGCCCGAGCCCCCGGAGGAGATTGTACCACAGATGGATCCCGACGTCAATATGGATTACCCTTCACAGCAGGCAGATCCTGCAGCAGATGTGATTCACGATACCGAGGAGGCATCTGACGACATGGAAGCAGTTCAGGATGATTGCGAGCCTTCAGTCATCATCTCTGATCACTCTGTTCTCGACGAGACTATGCAAGATCTGTCGCAACAGGGGGATGTCCCATCTACTACGTCCACAAACTCTCAGCCTACTCGCCGCAAGTCGTGCAAGAGCGAGTGTATTGTCTTGATCTCCACACCTGCTAGATCATTTTCAAGACAGCGCTCTCGAGTGTCTGATTCTGGTTTCATCAGCGACGACGACCTACCACAAAGTTCAAACCCTCATCTTGCAAGATTCGCAGCCAGGATGTCCGGATCCAACACCCCAGCGTCCAGCGCATCATCATCCAGAACATCCACACCAAAACTTCCACCACATTTGGCACCCATACGCCGAGCGGCCCATCGCAAATCTTTGGATCCGTCATCGCAACTTCCTACGGCTGAGGAGATGGAGAAGCTAGATCAAGAAGAGTATCCACTCGTCGATATCATTGGTGAGAAGGAGTTCAAGGGAGAAAAGAAGTATCTGATCAAATGGCAACCCATCAACGGCCGAAGATTTCTCGACACCTGGGAGCCAGCGGAGAATGCAAATGCAGCGGCAGTGACAGATTGGGAGCGCTTGAAGAAGAGAAGACAGCAGAGAAAGAAGCAGGCGAGGAGAATCACAAGGAGAAGTATCACGGCATCTGCAACTTCCAATGGAAAGCTTGCAGCACAGATCTCACCCCTTGTCGAAACAGCAGGAGATAAGTCTCTTGCCTCTGGACGTCGAAATTCGGTCCTCGCTCTTCGATATCAGTCTGCATCACCTGCAAACTCAACATCGGCGGACTCGGTGTCATCTCGTACTCGCAGCAGTATAAATATTGGAGACAGGTACGCTGCTCAACCTTTTCATATCGCCACTGTATCTCCCAAGCCAGTACACCACCCTTTCTCTTTCAGTGCTGTGACCAACATTGCGATAGAGCCAGCAGCCGTCTCAGGACCTAGCAGCTCAACAGGTCCAGCCGCACTCGAGCCAATCACTGCAGCAGAACAAGCAGAATCCTCGAAAGCCGCCTACAAAGCCTCACTCAACGGCAAGCCCCCGACCCAAAAACAGCAAAAAGCACGCATGCGACAGAAACGCGCCGAGCGCCGAGTAGCAAAAGCAGAACGCCTGGCCAACATGACAGACGCGGAGAAGGCCTCTGCCGCACACAGCAAAGCCATGTCCAACAAGGCCAAGAAAGAGCGAAAGGCGACCAAAGCAGAGAGGCTGGCGGCTATGCCTGACAACGAGAGGGAAGAGTTGGAAAAGTGGTTGAGATGGAAGAAGGAGCTGAGGGAGAGGACGAAGGAGAATAAGAGGAGGGCGAAAGCTAACAAGGAGATGAAGAGGCAGAAGGCTGCTGGGAAGATGTAGACAAAATATACCAGCTATTTGATGGGGACGGCTATATCATGTATATTGTGATGTTGTAAAGATTGCTCGCCGATGAGTCTCTTTTGTACATTATTTCTTTTCAGATAATGATTATTCTTTCTTTTGTTCTTAATTGTATGGTATTTTCTTACCGAATTATCACGAGAGTCACCGAAATGGAACTCGTATTCAGATTCAAGCTCTATTCTGTCCTTATTTAGTATAAGCCATACCTTGAATACCACATGCAGCAATCAACTCCAAATCAAGACTTACAGCCGTTGCAGCAGACTCGATAAGAACCATCATGACAGCATAAACGTACAAAGCCGGCAGTAAATGACGGCATAAGGGTCTGATGATGACAGCATAACACGCCAAGCACTGTAGCCGTTTTGTGCAATCCGATATCCCAGCCCCCTCTTTCACAACGGGTGTCTACATACCAAAGCCGCGAGCCGGGGTTTGCCAAGGAATGTACTCCGAGGGGTTTTGTAGAGGCCACGGATACGTGAAAGTTAGATGGCGAGTCGTCAGCTTGGGATAGAATCGTATCCAGTGATTGTCTATTCGTATACAGCGTGTATGTCCAAGAATACGGCGTGTCGAGGACTCGGGAAGTGAGTATGAGGGAGCAGAGCAAAACGCCAAGACCAACGAAACAGCTGCAACGGATGTGTCCAAATATGTAACGGCCATCAGCCACACCAGCCTCCTGCATCTCGTTCGGAGAGGGGGTGACGCGTTTCAGGTTTGCTGTGCATGGGGAGACCAAGGTTATTATTACTGCGGGCTGCTGCCGTCAGCTGCTGGCAGTGTTCTTATCTCAGCATTCACTCTTCGCACTACGGATTCCGGAGGAGACGTGTGCTTCTTCTAATACACCAGCTTGGCCGTCACATCGCATCTGTTTCCTATTCTCTGGCCTTTCGACTCGATCGACCCCACATTCGCTTTGCGTGTCACAGTATCAACAGGAGCAGACAAGATGTATCACCGCTATATGCGAGATATTGGGTCCGAGGTGTCGGACGTCAAAAACACATTTTCTGGATGGGATCAATGCATGGCAAAAGCATACTGCAAGTGCGTATTCCCCTCTCGCCCTTCCTCTTCTCACCACTAACATGTTCTTTCCACAGATGGCCAGTCATCATCGGCATCATCGTCGGCGCCGTCATCGCCATCTCCATCATCTGGTGTTTAGTTCGCTGTCTCTGCTGCGGCCTTGAGTGCTGCTGCAGCTGCTTCAGCTGCTTCTCTTGCTGCACTTCCTGCTGCTCACACTCCCACCGTCAAAACGGATACTCGCAACCTGCGCCGCCACAATTTGCCGCGCCGCAGTATACGCAGTATCAACCTGCCGCCGCACCCGTCTATCGCGCCCAACAGCAACACCAAACACCGCAATATGCCCATTTCGACGCCCCGAGTGGCAACAAACAGTTCAACGAGGACGCACTGCCCGCCATGCCATCCTGGAATACCTCTCGCACATTACGCCAACAAGAACCTTCGGATATGGAGATGGGGAGTATACAAGCTTCTGCGCCCATGCTGCCGAAATCACCGTCTGCGCAGGTGAACGAGTATCCTTATCAGGCGAATGCGGGCAAGTATGGTGATGTTGCTGCTAGTCATGCGGGGCAGTATGGGTATGGGGGGTATAGTCCGCGTGTTGCTTCGCCTGTGACGGCGGCACCGAGTTATCATTCTGTTGCTCCTGGTGCTGCTGCTGCTGCTGCGCCTGCGAGGAAGCCTGTTGGTGGCAGTTGGAGGGATGTCTGAGTTTTTTTCCGTTTGTTTCTGCTTTTTTCTTTTTCTTTTTCTGCGATTGCATAGCGATGGTGTTTTCCTTTTGGGATGTCTGCATCTACAGGATATGGAAAGAGATGCAGAGCTAGTTTCCCCGATACCCCGTATGATGGAGGAAGAGGAAGAGGAAGATGATGTGCTGGTTCATGTCGTCTTTTATCTGCCCTCCTTGCTTCTAGTAATTTACATTAACTCTTGATGAGTTGTTTTTCCCACCAGTCCTTGCAGTCCTTGCTTATGTTGTCTATACACCCGCGTATCTCGGGGTCGACTGCCTTGCTCATATCTACGCTGCAGTGTCCTTGGGTTTGTTCTCTTGTTCCATGATAAAGATTCTAGTGAATACAAGACGTTTCTGCCTCTACGCAGTACAGTTTATACTCAATACCACCCGACATCTTTGATTAGAGCCTGCAAAATCGTGTATATCCTTCCACTCTCCAACTTGCAGCCCACTCTGTGTATCAAAAGATCTCCACTACCAAGACCCCGATACTCACACTTCTAAGGCATACAAAACAGATATCTAAACAGTAAACACACAATAATCCCCGCCCTAGTTTCGGCGTCGCGAAGCCTCAAATCTTGCACCCGCAGCCCACCAAATCTTCAAAAAAGCCACCACCTCGGGACCAGTTCATAGACGGTTTGTGATGTGCAAAAGAGAAGCTGAAAAACAGGAAAAGCAATGATTCCGCCCGGGTTCGAACCGGGGACCGCCTGTGTGTTAGACAGAAGTGATAACCAACTACACCACAGAACCAACTTGATGGAAGGTGAGTCAAAAAATGCGTACATAATGTATCATTCTCGGGATTTATGTCAATCAGCGCTGTTCGGCAGCCATTGAGCCGCGCGCTTCATGCTTGCATATCATATAGCGTTGCCAGTATGTCTAAGCAAGTTGCGAGAATGGCGGAACCATGGGATTGTAGGAGACTGAACCGCGAGAACTTAGGATGAATGGCACAAGATCTTCACCGACCCAATACACAACTAGAGGAAAAGAAGAAGGTAGGCATGTCTTAACTTACCAGAGAGAGTCTGGGACAGTGTCTGAGTATCATCGCTAGCACAGAGGCAGCGATACTCAATTGCCAGACGATAATGCCGCACAATTGTCTTCAAGTTGATACTCCTCTTGCTTTCTAGCTGTTGCCTTCGAATGAGCAGGTATCAGTAGCTCTGTCTTACCGTCTCTCGACTCCAGTCACGTAGGCGGCAGATGGGCGGTGATGGTCGGCGAAACGGTATGCAAAGCGAGTCGACCGAAAGCAACGTGGGCGTACATACAGCAGTAGCGAGAAGAAATGTGCTAAGATCTGGTATTACAGTGGACAAGGCGTAGAAAGTCGGGTGGCGGATGCTCTTCGACAAACGGGTGGAGCCCGAACGGCAGCCTACTCCGTACAGATCAGTGGTGACGAGGGCTCAGCGTACGTACACGGACTTGGAAGCAATCAATGAAGAAGAAAGAAAGGAAGAGAAAAAGAAAAGCGTCACAGTTGTTGTGTTTGAGGTGAGTTCAGAATGCAGGTGCTGCGTGCCGGGGAGTGCTGGACAGCTTGGGCCAACGTCACTGGGCCACCCTCCATCCACCAGGAAGTCGCTCTTTACACTCCCCATAACAAAAGCGCCAACTGATTGTCAGTGTCGTGAAAATTTATGTACTGAATCTGACATGCATGCTCGAGGTTCTGGTTGTGGTCTGCAAGGCGCTGGTCGTCTCGGGCGCGTCGAAATTGCGCCCGGCGCGGCGTCACAGACATGAGAACTCGAATAAATAAATTGATCAAGACCACGACGATTTGTCCCTTCTTCTCTTCTTCGTTCTTCAGTATTAACCTTCGATGCAACAGCATGGCCTCTAACTGTCCAAGAGTCACTCGTAGCCAAAACGGCATACATCACAGACAAGGCGCGCCCGCGAATGTTGTCTCGTCCACCTCCTCTGCCATGAATCAACACACGGATGCCACCAATCATATCCAGCGATTACCTTTCGAGATCTTGCATGCCATTCTCGAGCTGGTCATACACTATGTGGGAGACGAAAGATGGGTTCACGTTGAGCCCCGGTATCACAGCACTATGCTAGTCTGCAGAGACTGGGCAGAAATCGCTTCTAACATTTGGTGGAAGACACGCCGATATTTTGGACCCGAGAGTGAAGCACCGCTTGCCTCTCTCATGAGACTATCTCTCAAACGCCAACAGTGGTACGCGAACAAGATCCAGCATCTGTATCTGAACGAAACCAACGCTTCGGATTTCATTGTTGCACTCAAACTCGACTTTCCATCTCTGAGAACTCTGGAAGTTACGCAGCGGTCAGATCACAAGGTCGGCTTTGTTTGTCCGGTCTCTCAGTTCATTAGACGAGGTCTGCTTGAGCTGAAACTGACGCATACATATCGGACGGACGACGTTTTGACAGCACTGCTAAAGGCCCCGAACCTTCGCACTCTCGAGTTGTGTTGCGAAAGTTCGGACGCGACATCAGATAAACTCTTGAATGTTATCGAAAGATGCTCCCAGCTTCGAGATCTGGAGCTCAACTTTACCATCGAAGCTCTCATCACCAGGGATGTTTTTGCTGCAATCGCCTCTTTGCCATACTTGACAAGACTTTGTCTACCCTATCATGAAGTTACGTCCGAGGTCAGCAAGTACGTGCTATCCACGAACACCAGCCCGTTCCGTGGTATCACCCACCTAGACCTGGGAGCGTTTCACTCGACAGCGATCGACCTGCTCTGCGGACTCTCATCACTAACAACATTGTCGCTCGGTATCATTGGCAGCGCCCCCGTCTTTCAAACCCTGGCTACCCTTCGCAGCCTTCAAACCCTTGAGTTGCGCTTTCAAGACGCAGTGGCCATCGGATACTCAGAGTGGCGATGCTTGACAAGATTGAAACATCTACACAGCATCGAAATCCTTTCGTGGGATGGCTTTGGTTATCCAAAGGTTGACCTGTCGTCGATTACACTGGACGAATTCACATCTTTCTTCCAAGCACTGCCACACTTGATCTGCTTCGATATCAACGCCGCAATCTCAAATACTCCTCAAGTGTACATCAGAGCTGGAGAGATTTGTAAGAGCATCAAGTTGCTTGGTCTACGAGGGCAATTTGACAGCGAATTGGTCCTCAACTCTCACACGGGTAGTGATCATTTGTACCCAATGCTGGAACCCCTTTGGGTGCATCAATTCATCGAGCCTCAAGACGAACACACATGGTAACTACTGACAATCCGACACAAAGAAACAATACTGACGATTGACATTTGATAGGGACGAACGAATCCAGAACACGGCACTCGCGCTCCGCAAAGCTGCGCCCAAGCTTCGGATCCTGCTTAGTGGAACGCAGACGGATCAACACTACGGCGACGATGGTCTCGGTCCTTTTTTGATAGAGAGAGACGACTTTACCGCTTGGGTCACGGCGCATCACGAGTCGTTGCGAGTGGAAGAAAGGAGGAAGTAGTTGGATGAAAAGTATGGTAAGAATAGGCGCAGTGGGATGCCGATTGGTACATACGTCTAGAGTTGTCAAGGGTATCTTGGATGCTTGAATGCAGCAATATTGCAGTCTGGCGATCTACACATTCTCTGTATAGACCGGAGTATGAACGGGCCTAATAACCGGCCATAACGAATCATGAAATACCGTTGAGGCAAGTATGATCATCACAAATCAGCAGCGAAGAGAAAGGTGAGCATGGTTGAAGCTTCCATTCCGTTCATTTCAATCGCAACATAGCATACAAGCAACCCTTCATATCCTTCCCCTCGTAACAAGTCATGCAAATCGTATCCATGCTATACGCTCAAAGCATTTACAGCATCAACAAAGCAACAGCACCAGCTGCGATACCAACACCAGCGCCAGAGACACCGACATTGGCAGCAGCCCCAGTCGCCGAAGCCGTGGCCGAAGCCGCAGTGCCCGATCCAGATCCAGATCCAGTGGAAGCCTGAGAGGCGGCATTGACCTGAATACCGTATGCGAGAGAAGTGGTAGGTGTGCCCGAGACAGTGGTGGTGATGGTCGAGGTGGCAGTAGTGGAAGCCTTGCAGCCCGACCACGAAGTCCAGGGTGCGTTTGTGCCCCAAGGGCCAGAAGTCCAGCCAGACCATGTGCTGTCAGGGCAGTTACTTCCACCCCACCAAGAGGTCCAAGGGCCGGAAGTCCATGCGCCGCTTGAGCCCCAAGGACCCCAGCCGGCGTTTGTGCCGTTGCCAGTGACGCCGCCAAAGGGACCGTATCCGTTGCCGCCTCTCCAGCCACCGGGACCGCCGTGTCCGCCAGGTCCGAAGCCGCCGGCCCAAGGGAAAGCGCTGGGGGCGGCAGTGATCATGCTAGCGCTGTTGGAAGCCCAGTATGAGGATGCGGCCGAGGCGTACGAAGACCACTGCGAGGGAGCAGCACTGGGGCTGACGCTGTTCCAGTACGACGAAGCGGCATTGGCCCATGAAGACCAGTCGCCTGTGGCGCTGGGGTTGGCTGATGCCCAGTAAGAACTTGCTTGTGAAGCGTAGCTCTGCCAGTTGTTGTTACCGTTGTTGCTGTTCTGGGGTGCTGCGGCGGCCGAGCTGAGAAGGGCGGTGGCAGCGGCGAGGATGGACAAATCAAACTTCATTTTGGATGGTGCGTCTTTTTTCTGCTGTGGTTT
The DNA here is from genome assembly GCA_023848605.1 of Aureobasidium sp. EXF-10728. Classification (NCBI taxonomy): domain Eukaryota; kingdom Fungi; phylum Ascomycota; class Dothideomycetes; order Dothideales; family Saccotheciaceae; genus Aureobasidium; species Aureobasidium sp. EXF-10728. The sequence goes on from SWBG01000061.1 coordinate 95,478, forward strand.
GTGTGTGTTTGGGACAGGTGGGACGGTGGGTGTGTTTGAAAATGACTGGAAGCAAAAAAACCTACCTCCCTCTGTGCCTATATAGCCTTGATTCTGTTGCACAGCCGCGTCATGCAGAGACAAGACCCTTCTTGATCGCCTCTGACTTGCAGTGACGCGTATTCTCCGAAAGGCCTCGTTGGTCTCGCGGCTCACGCGCCCCTCGGACACGTCTCTCACAGCTGCAACAAGAAGACGAGGCAGGGCGAACAGAACAGCAGCAAAAATAAGGATAAGCTGCCTCAGAAAGTCCGAACGCCTTGCCTGTTTGGGCCTAGCAAGTCCGTGGGGTTGCCCGAGAGCAGCAGGACGTCACGACCAAAGGCCCTTCCAACCACCACCCAAAACCTGCCCTTGTTGCTGCAACCATGTCCATGATGTTTGCAATCTGATGTGATGCTTCGGGCATTTTACTGACGTCTCGTCGTTATCCACAGTCGGAGGTGTTGGTGGTTGTAGCATCCGCCTCTTCTCGTGCATCCATCTCTTGCAGATCCACCAATTCATCCTCCGGTCAGCCTGTCATCTTGCCTCGCTCATCCAATACAGCATGCATGGAACTTTCACGGTCTTCCTTTTGATGTTCTTGGGTATCTTTCGGCATCGGTGGACGTGATCTACTCTTCCTCTCACCAAAGCTTCACCAACATCCACAGCCTCGTCGGACTTGTATCTTCCTCTTCCCCCGACTGTCCGCGGCTCTTCCAGTCGATCTTGTACGTCTCTTCTCCACACCATCTTCTCAGATCTTGTGTCAGAAGCATGTCAATCGTGCGAGCCACGCGGCTGTGTGTACCACCAAACTCGCTGTGCCCAGCCTACGCTCACTCGTGTCTCGGGCTGTAGACTCTCTTCATAATGACTTACATATACAATGCTCATGACGCGTCGCTCAAAGCCTCGTGGGCTGGCGTTCTTGGTGCTGTGGTGTAAGGCTATTGTCACGTATATACTCTTCTCCTCATTCGCTGACCAAAGGATTTCCTCTTGGACATTACGAACACTGCTCAGCCTGAGATGTGTTTACTGTACTTGCCAAAGCTTATCGTTCCTCGGACAATGCAATAGATTGATCCTCCGCCTTACGATTACAAGTTGCTTGGCTCCCAAAATCTGCAGACCACGAGGCGGGCGACCACCGACCACACATCGGTATGTATACACTTTACACAATTCTTATGCAGTACCCCGCACTTCAACACACGCTCTACACAATCCCGCCAAGAATTTGCTTGCAGGTAGGCTTCATGCACAAAAATCAGGGTCCTGAAATTCCGATTGCAGAATTTTCTCCTCCCTCGCAATGCTCTATCTTTCTTCCACCATTTTACATGGTCAAAACAAAATGATATTGACGAGAGTGGGATTTGAACCCACGCCCTTTCGGACCAGCGTATCGAAATGAACCTTAAGCTGGCGCCTTAGACCGCTCGGCCATCTCGCCTTTGATGAAAATATGCTGGAATGTCACCATGTATTTTTCAATCAACATGAATTCCCCACACGCTCCCCGAAGGTCATCAGCAGTTCCCTAAGCTCTTAGGTCTGTGGAAGAGATACTTTTGTGCTTCAAAGAAACGATTGAGATAGTGTATGTGTCTATATACATGCATGAACTCAAGATATCAAAACTCTTGCTCATCGTTGATATTGTCCGCCCAACTATGTGCGATTTTGGGCGAGCTTCTTGAACATCCAGTCTCAAATCTTTCAAATCAACATTAACGTCGACGTGATCAATCATCCCACCCGAGTTTTTGGAGATAAGCTCACTGAACTAGCCTCTTGTGCTTAACTCGATTGTATATGATAAAAACAGCATGCTGGCGTCTCTATACCACATCTCGTGTTGAAAATGCTAGTTGAGAGGACCACCCTGTCGAATCTCAGGCTTCGGAGTGTCTTCCGTGGAATGCCTGCCATCCGAGACCCTCAGAAGCGAAGCAAAGGCATGAGATGGAGAAAACAAGACTGGCAATCGAAGAGCAAACGAGACATGACTATTCTACCCAGTGGATGCACGCATACTGGGGAGAGAAATACAGTCTTGCAGTTGGTGTCCTCAGTCGTGAAATTTCCGAGGCTCCAAAAAGCCCCTCGAGCGGGGAGGCTGCAAAACGCTTCCACACACCTTTTCAGCAGAACAGCCTGAACCGCGAACATTGAAATATCGATGTAGCGCGAAAGCTGCATGATAAAGTGTCCAGCCCGGGCGCTTCCCATATCGATGAGCAACCAAGCCGGCAATCTCAGCAACGACAGCGGCCGTAACGTTGCCCAACCCTATACACTCGAGTCACGAGGCACAGCATCTCGACGAGCCACGGTCTGCCGCTCTTGACTGATCCAGTCACGACTCGAGTGACCTTGCGCCATCGCGCCAGGATGTTGACTTCCAGCAGCAAGCGACACATCCAGCAGGTCCGTCGCTCGAGCAAGACGGTAGAGGCCAGGTGCTGTACATCGTCGCGACCGAAGCGTCACAAGCCCTGAGTTACTGCGAGCGCTCGCGTCAAAACGAACAGCTTCAGCAAAACAAGCAAGGGGCTACAAATATCACTTTTCTACGGTCAAGCAGACGCTGCAATCATATATCGCAGACCAGAACAACACGACGCGAGAACTCCTCAACACGACCGGTCCATCGCTTGCCCTTCCCAAAGGATGAAACGCATGCTTCTGCATAGCGTGCTTCAGGAGGCTCATGCTGAAGCGAGATTAAAGTAAACTTTTCGCTCTCACAGCGCCTCCCCCACAACCTGGCGTTTGCTTCAAAACTTCTGCATGTGCATGGCTGTTCTTGGCAAAAGCTCCTCTATTGGACTGAATATATCAAAGAACGAGCTGACTGGCGGTCATTTGACTTCGACACGCCTTCTCACGGGCTCCCGGGCCTGACTTCCATACCACGTCCAAAGCGAATGGTCCAGTTCAAAGCATCGACGAGTCTGGATAATCCTCGAGCGGGTCGAAGCGCTCCAGATCGTGCTTGGCGACAACGACCTTGTTTCGGGTATACATGACCTTCCTCTTTGCACCCCTGCAGGGCACGTTGTTCTTGCATTCGCGTGGGCATACGCGAGCTGCCCCCTCACATCTCACCAGATCGCTTACACAGAATCAGCCCTTGCCCTATACCAGAACATGACTTGGCATGGTACTGCTCAACAAATAGTCTACTTCCCGTCTTGGCTGGATATTAGCCTATGGTTCGTGGCGTTGTGCTGTGTCTGTTTGAGAGAGCGAGATCTCGAGTAGTGCTTTGAGATGGACGAAAGCAAGCCCTGGACTGATATATAAAGGCAAGGTTGGTGCATGAGGTCTGAACTTTTCCTTTCTTCAAGCGTCTTGACTACCTTTCACGTTCTTTTCTCATCACCACTTTTTCTCACCTTCGACTCTCGTCCATATTCCACATACTTTCTCGATCCTCTGGCAGGTATCTATATTCGATTCTCACACACAAACAACAATGAAGTACTCTATCGTCTCTGCTCTGGCGCTTGCCGCTTCCTCGGTCAACGCCCATGCCATCATGCAGCGTATCATGGTCGACGGCGTTGACCAAGGCTCTTTGACCGGCATCCGCTCCCCTCCTACCAACAACCCCGTCCAAGACGTCACCTCGAACGACCTCCTCTGCGGTGCCAGCGCCGGCACTTCCTCCAAGCTCATCACCATCCCCGCCGGTGCCGCCGTCGCAGGTGCCTGGGCCCACGCTCTCGGTGGTCCCCAAGGACAATCCGATAGTGACAACCCCATTGCCTCTTCCCACAAGGGTCCCACCCAAGTCTACCTCGCCAAAGTCGACGATGCCGTTTCCGCCGCCGCCACCGGCCTCAAGTGGTTCAAGATCGCCAGCGACACCGTGACGTCCGCGGGCGTCTGGGGCGTCGACGACATGATCAAAAACACCGACTCCAACGGCTTTGGCTGGCAAAAGTTCACCATGCCCAGCTGCATCGCGCCTGGCCAGTACCTCATGCGCGTCGAGCTGCTTGCCCTGCACTCTGCCAGCTCGGCCGGCGGCGCTCAATTCTACCAGTCGTGCGCGCAGATCAAGGTTACAGGCTCTGGCTCCTTTTCGCCTGCGTCGTCGGCTGAGATCTCGTTGCCTGGCGGCTACTCGGCCACTGATCCTGGAATTTTGGCCAACATCTACGATACCTCCATCTACACTTCGTACAAGGCTCCCGGGCCCGCAGTGATCAGCTGTGGCGCTGGCGGTGCTGCGCCCGTGTCGTCTACCAAGGCCACCACCTCTGCTGTTGTGACGTCCAAGGTGCCTGTTACCACTTCTGCTGCTCCGGTGACTACCAAGCCTGCTACCACTTTGTCGACTGTGGTCAAGACTTCTGAGGCTGCTGCGCCTGCTACTTCTGCTGCTTCGGGCTCGGGTGCTGCTGCCAAGTATGCTCAGTGTGGTGGTAACGGGTGGACTGGGGCTACCACCTGCGTTTCGGGCTCTACTTGCACAAAGCAGAATGACTGGTACTTCCAGTGCATTTGAGGGTTTGATTGAGGATGGGAAGTGATTGAGGACGTAGAGTTTTTTTTTTTTGGTTTGGGTGGTTTGGCGATGCAAGTAGTTGTTGCGTTTCGTATATGATGTTCTTCAATTCTCCCTAGACCTACCTTATTCTTACAGTGCGTGTCTCTTGCGATTGACGGAATGAGAATGACCTAGATGCAGTAGACTGCTACTGTTTGACGATGCCATGAACTTCTCACCTTCCTGCCACGATCATTGAAAGTGTAGACATCGGCAGATGTCAAGTTCTGAGATCACCTACCCCAGCCAAAACCTACTCCACCACCACAGCCACGGCAAAAAATCTCTGCCAACCCTACAAAACAAAAATCTGCCCTACCTCCCTCGTATACACACCTCACAAGCAAAAATGGAGTAGCTGGGAATCGAACCCAGAACCTTCTCCAACTCAGGACTGCTCAGAAGAGCAATGCTAAGAAGATGTCATACCACTAGACCACAACCCCATTTGTTGAAGCCTGGGCCAGGGGTCTGAGTATACGAAGATCAAAACTTGGAGCGAAAGGGGTCGCCGAAGATTGGCCGGTCAAACGGGCCGAGGAAAGCTTGTTTGCATAATTGGATAATGGTTTGTGAAGTTGTGGAGGCTTGTGATGAATCTGTAGCATGAACAAGTACCTTTTGACACTCAGAAAAAGAGAAACTGTTGTAATCAGTACTCGAGTCAGTATGACACTCTGTGTGGCAGTCAGAGGGAATGCGCAGGTCTGTCAGTGGCATCGCGACTTGCAATGAATCACCATCATCGAGCAAAAGATAATCAGCTCGACTGCCCTACCTCTGAACTTGATGACCGAAGACTTGTTTTGACTTCTCAAAAGCCCTCATAGTTGCAAGAACTAAGCCAGGAAGAGTCGGTCAATCCCAGTTGACATCAATCTCTCAGACACTGTGTGTCTCGCTGTCAGCAAGTTGTTAAACCCAACAGCCAGCCGCAACTCCATCAACTCAGTACATCTGATCAGGTCTCGTGGTCTAGCGGTATGATACTCGCTTAGGGAGGTTGCCTCACAGCACACCTTGAAAACTCTAAGCCAATTGCGAGTGGTCCCGGGTTCGATTCCCGGCGAGACCCTTTTTGCTCGTGAGAGCACTGATCTGGGTGCTATGGAGGCCCGGGATGGTGTGGTGAGGGTGTGGAGGTTTTGCCAGATACTGAACGGATCAAGAAGTGGCCTGGTTGTGAAGATATGTACGTATCAAGACATGAAAACTTCTCTTCTTTCTATCATCGCTCCACCTCTTTTCTGGTGCTGTGATTTTTTTTGGTTTCGTGTGTGTTGAGACGGCGAAGCTTCGGCGCAAAAACGACAGTGTTCGGGTAGACCGAGACCGAAAGCTGGGGAAGGGGAGTCGGGTCAGCGAGTACCGAGACAGTTTGGCGAGAGGAACAGTTGGAGGCACGATACACGGCGAACAAAGAGCCGGAGAGTGATGAATTGAAGGCGCAAGGTCGCAGTGGAGATTGTGAGTTGTAAAGAGAAGCAAAGGGAGAAGAAGGTAGATACCTTTCTGTTGATCAGCCATGCAGATTGCGTCATGAACATTCCAATCCAGACCTTCTCCACAACCCTCTTTTGACGACATTTGACGGTGCTTCCATGAAAAGAGACAAATTGTGTTTGTAGAAGCATCGAAAAGTATCAGGAGGCGTAGTTCGGCGACCTCGTTGAATAATCTCGGTCGGAGTGAGATTTTGATGGCCCAGGGAAAGAGAAAAACATCGCTCAACTCTCTTCTCTAATCCTTTTTTCGTGTATAGCAACGGAAAGATGAACAATGCTGACCTGGAAAAGCGTTCAGCGAAAGCGTTCAAAGTAGCGATGCTTTGCGACGATGAAATCTTACAACTAGTAGCCACCGACAACACCACAGCCAAACTCCGGGAAAGAAAAAAGAGTCTAGAAACTGAGAAGATGTAAGAAAGTAGACAAGACTGGGAGATTACATGAGAGGTAGGGAGCCATAGAAGGCAAACTTGATTCGAAATCTGGCATTGTAGAGCTTTGTGAAATATAACATGTCCTGGTTAGTATTGCGCAGCTCGAAGTCAGAATCCAGCATTCTGGATCTGCTTTGCTGCTTGTTTCAAGTCCAAAATGTTGCAGTCTTCGAGATCTTGCGTTCAAGATTTCTTCGGCTGCCAGGGCTTGTGTATCATATCCAATAAAAAAGTGCGTCATGCAGGTCGGCGCGTTTATTTGGGTAACATTCTTCCCTTTCTCCACCATTTTGCTCAACTTTTCTCAATATTCTGGCTCTTCGTCTTCGCACTCGCGGAAAGAGCTGGTGTCGATTTTGTAGATTTGTTTGAAGTAAGGCTCGCTGGAGGTGCGTCGCATATCGAAGTTCGTGATGAGTTGCTCGTCTTCTTGAGCAGATTCTTCGTCTGCATCATAATAAACGTCTTCTGGGTCAGTGTCGATGTCTTCTGTGATTGTTTTCGTGTCTGAATCTGGCTCTGTGCCGACCAGAGTTTCCTCTGCTGATGATATTGCCACCTCCGTGCCATGCTCCACCATTTTCTCTTGCGGCTCTTGAGCCTCAATCACGGATCCCAGAGACCACATCTGTTTTGACAGCTCAAATCGCATCTGAAGAGCAAATTCGTAGATCTTGGGAGCGAGAATGCTGAGACACGACCAGACGGCCTCGAGCTCCATAGGGGTAAGCGGTCTTTCTCTGATGATCTGTCTGATATGACCGTGCATGGGACCAATGCATTCTTCGACCTGCAAGAAGATCAAGACTTGATGCACCTGGACCGCAAGGATAAAGTCTTTAGGCAGCTCAAGGAAGATTTTCTTTCCACGTCTTGCGCGATTGATGGCACAACAAACGAACTTGAGTGCATTGGGCTCCATCCAGTCTCCGGCCGGGTGAAGATGAATCTCTTTGAAACGCTTTGCGGGACTGCGGTATTGCCATGGTAAGCGTTGATAAAAACACAAATCGCGAATGTGGGAGGAATGACGTTCAAGGGCTTCGGGATCCATGTCGCAGAAAATCATTGTTGGGCAGCAGTTGAATCTGTCCCACTGGACAATGTCGTAGGTATACTTCATCTTGGAGAAATGTCTCGATTGTCTGGAAATGTCTTGGAGAGACAATATGATGTGTTTGATGCGTGGATGTCCATGAAGAAGAAAGGAACAACAGGCCTCGAAAGGCGCTTTGTAGTCTCTTTCCAGCCCGTGAACAAGCTTGTGCCCGTCATGCACATCACATGCGTTCAGATGGTACTTTTCAGGTGCGATAGAGAAAGTAGCGTATGATATGGTGGGCGGTGACGAGGAGGCAGGGTGTGAAGATGGTATAGCACCTGATCTTGCACGTGCTATCAGGCGCGAGATGAGTTGGTGAATCTCTTGTGGATGCGGGTACCGGGTTCAGTTGAGATACAACGTTGATGCTTTAACCTGGTGACGAGAGGTTTCGTAGAGATGGTAGGGTATCACATCTGCATTGTTCCCGGGCGCCAGCAGGACTCGGTATCTCCTCCAGATGTCAATCTTCGGGCCCGACTGAGGTCTCAAGGTCACGCAACGGGTAGCTTCAGGGAAGGGTATGTTATGCACGCTTGCACGTGTGCCTGGGCGTGCGTGTAGAGGGGTTGGTGGGTGTCCGGGTGCTCTTATCTCTCATGAGTCCAGTCAAAACAGGAGTTGAGGCAGATGATATTGTGGTATTTACTCGTGCTGGGACGAGATCTTTTGGAGGGATATTGGATGCCTGCAGCTCTCAATGGATAGCAGAGCACATAACGAGAACTTTCTGCATTTTGATACTGTATTATGGAGGTGACAGCGAGATTGAGATGGCATTCTCCATGTATGGACATACCCAGGGTTCGCCTCAGGTGTTGATAGTCTCGGTAGTATGTCAGCTGCTAAAACGCACCAATAGAAATGCAGCACGGAAACCTGCTTCTTATGCCTTCTATGGAAGACCGTGAAGATTCTCTGACATAAACAATCACTCGTTCGCTGAGTAAGCCCAACTCTACCACCACATCTGTGCAAAAAGCCCACAGCCACAAACTCATCACTCACTTGCCCAAAAGATCTCTGCGCAGCATAAGTTTTTGCATACTCGTTCGCTTCTTCACAACTCCCCAACTCTTTATGCCAAATGGTAACCACAATCTTACGGCTCTGGCCATCAACACTTTGGCTCCGGCCAGCAGCGGCAACAACGACAACGCAGGTACGCGCAATCATCTCTTCGTGACTGACTCCCACTGACATCCGTCGAACAAGAACGGTCCGCCCTTTAGCACAGATGCTGATCCGAATGTTGCCAACACCATGTACGCTCCTATTAACGGTAGTGCCATGAAGCTGCTTAATATTGGCTCTACCCTAGATGGTCCCCCTATAAAGGCTTCTTTAAGCTCTTCCATTAAGCCTATTGGTTCTAGATCGTCTACTCTATCTAGCTAGTCTTTGCTAAAGAATGGTCCTTTCTTTAGTATAGATGCCGATCCGAATGTTGCTAACACTATATACGCTTCTATTAACGGTAGTGCTATAAAGCTGCTTAACATTAGCTCTACCCTAGATGGTCCCCCTATAAAGGCTTCTTTAAGCTCTCCTATTAAGCCTATTGGTTCTGGATCGTCTACTCCATCTAGCTAGTCTTTGCTGAAGGATGGTCCTCCCTTTAGCATAAACGCCGACCCTAACCATGCCCAGACTCGCTTCGTGCTCTTTGGCATGATCCGTGCCGAGTGGCTCGAAGGCAGCATCCTTCATGAGGTTCTCCATGCAGTGAGTTTTCTCAATTGTGATCTGATTATTTACTAACTTCTATTACAGACTGCTTTGGTGGGCATGATCGACATCTGCGTTGCTGCCGATGCTGAGAGTAAGGAATGGGTCAGCTTGTACTGTCGTTTCGATGGTCTTCGCGCCGCGTTCCTCTCAAAGGCCATGTTTAAGAGTACTTTGTGCGTGGACTCTCCCGCGCTCCTCTTGAAGGCCATGTTCGAGAGTGGTCTTACCACAGCCAGCTTCCGTTTCGTGGACCACCTCGAGTACCTTACGCGTGGATCTTCCCGCGCTCGTGCTCAGGCCGTCTCGGCCTATGATGGTCAGGTCGAGTTCACTGCCACTCCCAGAAGCACGATGGACTTTAACGGCTTGATCGAGAAGCGCTTGCAGTCCGGCAACAAGACATACGCTTTGCAGGATGTGACGCTCAGCACAAGACTCGCATTTGGGCCGTCTCCCAAAACATTGATCGCTTCACCGATGGTGCAGCCTTCGGCATGTTGATTCACTGTTTTCGGCGACTCGGATCACTACAACAGTCTGTGCTGTGTCTTCAACAACTTGCGAGCCTCCGAGGTCTTGATCAAAGTTGTGTTTCATCTTTGCTTGCGCTTTCTATCCTTCTGTCTTCGACTACAACCCACGCACTACAATACCACTCAGCTCACACGACATGGCTCAAAAGACCTCTGCCACCCTTAATGAAGAGTACAGGCACCACAACATCCAACACATCACCAAGCCTCCACCTCAGCGCCCTGAGATAGCCCACAAGAACATCCCAAACCTATCCGGCGAGCCTCAGCTCTACCAGGACGATGCTGCTTCTGCGCGCCTCAATTCATTATCAGAGGTACATCTCCTTGTATTTCTTCTGTCTATGGACTTGCCTGCACTCGCGAAGATGGTTTGCTAATCTCTTACAGCACTGAGTTTGATTGGGTTCGTTGATGAAGCTCTGCTGTCATGGCCGTGGCTTCTTAACACTATCTCGTCAGTGGTTAGTCGTAAGAACGTTGCTTCTCCTTGTGGGCGAGAGTGTCTATGCAGGGAATAAGTGCGATTCGAGTTGCGTAGAGTAGAGTCCTTTGATCATACTCTCGACTTGCTTCAAGTGGGATGTAAAGATCTCTCTAGTGCTTGGGAGGCAAGGTAACTCTGGTTTCGGTTGGATGGTGTTCGCATCTTTTGCGTCCACCACCTGTAGACATACTATAAACAGAACCCATCAGACTCTCCTTTTTAGTCTGTGTTGATATCGTAGTCGTGCACCATGATGATATGCCTGTCGAACACCCATTGCTAGATCGAGAGTAGGAGAGCAAAGATATATATCTCTATCTCATGGTAGATGAAAGCAGTCCTGTTATCCAGCAGTGGTTATGCAGATAAGTGTCCGCGGTATAGAGAAAGAAGGAGAGGTAGAGCTAGCCTTTCTTGTCCATCGACCCGGTAACCGCTTTCGTCCGTCGAAAGACGTGGTAAAAACTCCGTCGATGTTGTGTTTAGTGCGCGCGCCTTTTTATCTTCCTCGACGCAACCCTATTCCTTCTACACCACCACTCTCGCGCAGATACAACTGCTTTTCAGCATTATGGATACCAACAAGAAACACGCTACCAATAATATCCCTACGAACGAAGAACAAGACCGTCTCGCGCACAGCACCACTATGGCACCTGCGCAAGACCAGCAAATCCACCCTGTCGTGGCTGAACCCCCAACCACACCCACCATGAACCCGACTCTCCGCTCCGGCAGCCACGACCCCCTTGCTGGCGCCAACACGACCCAGCGCGCTACACCGGCCCTCGGATCCCCTTTCTCGCCTACCCGCAATGACCTCCTTGGTCATGGAAGAGTAACCTCGTTTGCGCCTCCTGCTCCAGTGGTGCGTCATGCGCAATTCGCGGGCAGAGTGATGAATGCCCAAGAGCAAACCATGCACTTGGCGCAGGTCATCAGGCTCTCGGGTGGTGTTGCTGGAGTTGTCGAGGAAGATGAGGAGGATAAGGAGGACGGTCAGACTGTCGTCCCCGAGGATGGAGAACATGCTGCTGAAGAAGAGCAAGAGGGTGGGGAGTCCATTGCACCTGACGAGGAAATGGAGGACGAGGTTGACAGCGATGACATTGCCGAGGGTGTGAGTAGTTACTTTTTTGCCCCCTGTCTACACGCTTGGTGCTGCTCTGCTGGATAACTTACTGACACTACTCTAGCACGCCGACGCAGAGACTCTGGCCTTTGAGCAAGACCTCGCCGAGCTCGATGACTACCACGACCTTGAGCTCGTCATCGAGCGCTGGCTCGCCACTCTCCCCGACGACGGCGCGTATGAAATTGTGGAAGAGGTCAGCTCACCAGGCTCCTCGACCAGCCCCGAGCCAGAGAGCGAGGCGGGAGATGCCGCCGACTTCGGTGCCATGCTCTTCGACCATGCTGCCGCCATGGCTGATGACGCCCAGCAATCGGCTGCCGCTCTCGCCTCGCCCTCGGTCATGGCTCCGGGCACTGTGCGCCGTCGCCGTGGCGTCGAGGACTTGCGTGCTGCTAGTGAAGAAAAGAAGGCCGATGAGGATGGACGCTGAGCAAGGCACAGTCATGAGATGACGGGGAGAAATGATGAAGATGAGGGTAAGCAGTAGGGAATAATGTTTAATGGAGGGGATAGGAAAGGAGATGAGGAACACGAGAGAAGAGAGGCCTTGGTGCGGCAGTGTCGTAATCAGGCCGGACGATACGCCTACAGTTTATGACTCCAACAATAACATGGAGACGATGACTATACCATCAAAATGCAAGAGGAAATTCGCGTTGATCAAGTTGTCCATTGAAGCGAATGTCTTGGTCGTTCAAGACAACGTGGGAGCGAGAGGCAGCGTCGAGACGAGGTCGAGAGCAATGTCTCAGCACCACAACTCGTTTTCAAAGAGAAATAGGATCAATGATGGAAATATAGAAGGAAATGAGGTCTAAAGACGGGTAAGGCTGTATGTCTTGGATGCAGGGAGGTTGAAGGCTACGTCAATGGACAGGGCCCGTGCATGGACAATTGGCTTTGATTGTGGCAGTTGCAGCTCGGTATGGCCAGGACAACAAAACAAGGACCTTTCCAAGAAGAGCGACGCAAGCAAACTGGAAGAAAAGACGTGAATATCGCTGGAATCCCTGACCCCTGAACCCCCTGGAAAGACGGCATATGATGGTATCCACGCGACGAGCGCAGGCAAGCGCGACTCCGCCGACGACGCCGTCAGCAGAACGACATGGACCCGTTGCGATATCTCAGTCTGCGCCGGGCAGCAGCAAAAAGATGACCAAGGAGCTGCGGCGGCTGACGATCGATGCGAATCCCAGTCTGGGCGGCGTCGCGGCCTCGTCGTCGTCAGCAAAAAGGAACTCCCGGCGCAGCGGAATGCGACAGGAAGTGCTGCCAGACGGTTCTCAGCCAGAGGCCTCACAAGCGCCGCACCATCTGCTGCCTGACGGGGGAGTTTTGCTCACGCCGTCGCCGTCCGACTCGCCAAACTCTCCACATGTAGCTGCTGTGGCTGAGCGCGTGCCGTCTCCTGCTGCTGCCAAACAACCTCAGACCAGCAACCCGCAACCTTCCGCAAACTCGCCCATTCTCACCACGAAATTGGCCGGCAAACGCAAGATTACGCAATACTTCACTGCGGTACCACAATCAGCACAAAGCAACAAGCGTCGCAAGATTGACGATGCTCTTGTCGATCCGCCAGCTCTGCAAAACACTCTCAGCGTGCCAGAACCGCCTGTGGCTGCTCCTGCTACACTGAAAACAGCCGCCAGCGCTCCCGAGCTCAAGTCAGATGTTGTTGAACCAGTGGAACAAGAATTATCAAAACCAGTCGAGGATACAACGGTGGACAGCGTCATACAAGCAGTACACGTACCGCAACAGTCCAAAGAGCCCGACAAGCCACACGACACGGACCAAGAGCAGCTCTATATCACGGCAGAAGAAGGTCACGACCAACAAGACATCACAAAAAGAGAAGAAGACGAGAAAAAGGCCCTCAAGAGGGAGCGAGAGTTGAAGCGGCTGCAGATTGATGCGAAACCTGCTTTGATCGACAAACGCTCAAGAAGACAGACGACTCTTCCACCAGCACGACTAGATGATGGAGATCCGAACCCTGCCAAACGTCAACGGAACAGTTTGCCTGCTGTCGCTGGCCCATCGACTGCGCCTATCCATCCAACATATGTGCCTGAAGGAATTATCGAAGAAGCTCCCAACCTCAATTCCATCGCAGAAGCACTAGCCGTCCCACCAGAACCCAACCCTCCAACCTTTCCGGCCGGCACCGACCCCAAACTGCTCGCATCGGGCGAGGTTAACGACGCCTGGTTGACCAAATGGCTCGGCTACGTCGCCCACATCACCGGCGACGAAGACACCTCCAAAATTCTCACCGAAGAAGACGCCACAGAACTCATCAGACCAGACCGCAGCGAGGAAACATCGCAAGAGCGGCAAAAGCGCATCAGCAATGAAATGGACATGGTTGCTGGCTGGCATGTGATTGAAACGCAACCAGAAGCCGTTCAATCCAGCCCTGAAGCCGTGACTGCGTTTGTCAAGCCTGTGCAAAAGAAGAAAAAGCAGAGGTTCAACCCCAAGCCAAAGGGTCAACCTTATATCCCCAAGGCAAAGAAAAAGGCTCAAGAGCTTGCGGCGAAGAAGATGGCGAAGAAAAAGGCTGAAGCAGAGGCCAAAGCCGGGAATGGAATCACTCAAGAAGCAGAACCGATTCAGGCAGCTTCAAGCAACGAGGCAGAAATTGCACCAGAGCCGACACCAGAGTCGACAGCTCCTGTTGAAGAAGAAGAGGCTCCAACAGACTGGCTGACCGATCTGATGAATGCCACGGAGCCAACCATACCAGAGCAAGAAGAAGCAAAGAAGACGAAGAAAAGTAGCAAAGGCAAAGGCAAGGCCAAGGTCGTTTGAGAAGGTCAAAGGCTTGCAAGGGAATGAAAAGGAAAGTCGCTTGAAGAGCGGCATTTTGGTTTGCATTGTTTACGAGCATGAGCATCAGCGGCGTTTCCTGGCGCGAGCATGCATCTCTACCATGGCTAGCATGCAGACGCTTCAATGGGCAGCTTTATCGATACCATTGCGATGTTCATGAGCACATGCTGTTGATTGCTCCTTTGAACACAATAAGCACTATTTCAATCTGATCAATTCTGGGTGAATCTTGAGAGCTTGTATGCACCCAGAGCTATCTCTTCATTTGTAACAATCAAGCAACGATAGCTCTCTCAATTCGAGTATCGGTCCGGCACCTCGAAGGCATGGTGATGCAGCAGGAAATGGCCAAAAGATGTTTCCCGAGTGTCAGAAGTTGTGACTTCAAGCCATCGAGGTCTTTCCCCACAGATTGTCGCATTTGACCATCAAGTCATCCATCGCGACTTCCTCTCTGGTCTCTTCTTGCAACTTCCTATTTCGTGGGTCTTTCTTGCGCCTTCCTCTCCAGTTCTGCGCCTTCCTCTTGCAGTCACAATCAAGGAAACAGCAAAGAACCATGGACTTTGACGACGAACACATCACAAAACTCCACGCGCCGCAGACACGCACGCCCACACCTCCACTACCCAACATACCCGCATCCACAACCTCAACACCCAACCCCACCACCACACCCTCCTTACCGCACTCCACCGCCCCCAAAGACAACGAAACCTACTACATAAAACCCATCCCCTCGGGCCTCCGCGCCAAAACCCTAGCAGACCTAATGACCGCCTGCCACACCCACACCCTACACCACGGCTTCGACGTAGTAAAAAAAGCCGGCGTAAAACCCACCTCCCAAAAGGGCGGCCGCAAAACCATCCTCCCGAACGCCGCATACTACAAATGGCACATCACCTGCGTGCTAGGCGGTAAACCAAAGAATACTCGGCATCTAACTGCAGATTCAAGACTTCGCGATAAAGGGAGTATTAAGCAGGGGTGTCAGAGTCGGGTTTGGGCGTGGGCGGTGGATCGGAATGAGCCGGAGGGGGAGTGGGAGATTAGGTGGGGGGATAAGGATCCGGCGTTGCATAATCATCCGCCGGTTGATGTGAGGACGTTGCCGAATCATCGTAGGCGGGCGAGGGAAGGTGATGATGTGCAAGAGTGTTTGAGGGGGATTGCGGAGGAAGGGTTGGGGAGAAAAGAGGGGTTGAAGAGACTCAGGGAGAGGTTTCCAGAGGGCTTGTTTAGTGAGAAGGATGTCGCGAATGAATTGCAGAAGTGGAGGCAGATGAAGAAAGCGGAGGGGGCAGAGCAAGGAGAGCAGGAAGAAGGCGGGAACGAAGAAGAGATGGAGGGAGTTGTTGGGGATGGAGTGGAAGAACAGGCGCAGCTGCCAACTCAGACGAACAACCAGCATTCGCACCAGCAGACGCAGCCACCACCACCGATTCAAACCCCTCAACAACCTCAGCATCATCAACCACAGCAGCAACGTCAGCACTTGTTTGCTCCGGGCGTCCCTAGCTACTGGTCGGCGACAGCAGGACACAATTTCTGAACAGACCCCCTCTCAACAGCCTACAACCGGAACCTCTCCTTCTTCTCCCGAAATTCTGCAACATTGCCAGACCTTCAACACCTGGACTTTCACAACATCATTTGCGTCATGCCCTTGACACTATTATCGATGGTTTTCCGCACGCACCTCTTCTCTAGCTATCGGCTTCGAGTCTCTGGTCTTCGAGTTCCTGTCTTCGAGCCTCTGGCCTCTTCTCCCGCAAAATGGGTTTTGGAGTGCATCTTTACCCAAACCCTCTCGGTCGTCCATCACACAAGTACCCTCGAGCCTTACTCAACCCCGAGTCTTTGCTGGCAACCAAAGGAGACAAATATGGAAATGCACGAGATCATGAGTCCTTATCGCTTGTTCTGGTAACCTCGAATCGTCTGGGTCTGCTTTTGACGAGTTGAGAGGCGGACGGTAAAAGCCACGGCTTTTTAACTTTTCTCTCTTGCTTCGGGTTTTTTCTTTTTTTCTTTTCTGGTTTTGGTTTTGGTATACCCCATTGTGCTTTCTGTTTTGCGGTTTGTGTAAGAACAGAATGATAGGTCTTTGCTCCAAGGCGCGACGTAAGCGGAACCTTTTCTTCCACTGATGTGAAAGAAGAAATCTAAGTAGACAGACCTTTTTGAATTCTACAAGTACAGTTGTTTTTGCCTATGCAGTGTTCGAGGCTCATGCTGATTCGGTTTTACCCTCCATTAGCCTGTGATGCGTGGTTGAATCATATATATTGGTGCTGGAGCTTTCAACATCAATTGGTTCTGTGGTGTAGTTGGTTATCACTTCTGTCTAACACACAGGCGGTCCCCGGTTCGAACCCGGGCGGAATCATTGCTTTTGCTATCCCCCAGCATCTCTTTTGTGTGCGAACAATCGGTCGGACTGGTTATGGTGGTGGAGGAATTTTTGAGAATTCGGTGGCAAGATTTGTAGGCTTTATAACGCCTTGTGGTTTGTAAGTATACCAATCTTGACCAAGACACCACTAACTTCGATCATCGTTTAAACAGTATATATGTGGGTTTCCTTTTTCCTTATTATCTTTTGAGGTTCAGCCAGGATGTCAAAGCTACAGCTACATATAATCTACACCCTTAATGCAGCTTTTGGAGTCCGAAGAGCAAGCCAGAAAGTCAGATATTATAGTGATGCCGGGAGAGGTTGGCTGGGACTGTCTTCTCATAGAGTTCTAAGCTTGCGCATACTGTTGAACAGTTGTTGACAAACCCAGCTGAATACAAGAACGGGCAAAGGAAACACCACTGATGATTCTTATTGATCCGTGTAGCTTTACTGATAGCTCGATGTGATGTCTGCTATCCAACAACTGAAGCCCGAAAGTGCAGTCAGCAAACCCACCACAAGCTCTCCACTCCGCCGAAAAAGCCCCGCAGCACCAACCACCTTTCCTCCAAAACCTTTTCTCTACTATGCAAAAAGATTTGCTCCTTTGTAAGGAGACACAAAAGAAGATTCCGACACGGGGAATTGAACCCCGGCCTCCTCGGACCTGATTGTTGTACAGGATACAACGGTTTGAGAGCGAGAAATCCTAGCCACTAGACCATATCGGATGTTGTTGAAGTATTTTCCATAAAGATCAATATTGTAGCTTGCGGCGTTGGAGTCGATACGGGCATCTGACGGGTATGCATGATATGGCAAACAGATATGGCGAGCTGCGCTATCCAATTGTCGACGAAGTGGAGGCCTCACGGCTAGCCTCCATCTATAATAAAGAATTGGTAACAACAGGACTTCTTGTGGCCACAGTTTCGTTCAAGCTCGGTCAGACCTCGAATACGTAGCAGATCGTTGTAGAAACATAGTCGGCAGCAAGGTCGCGAAGGGTCTGTACGAGGTCGTTGAGCTCTGCATCAAGGACAATCAGTAACGCAGCAATGGCACCCCCTCATCGTCTTCGACTCCACTCACCCGTGCCGAAAAGTCTGCCCGTGGCAACAATTCACTTCCCAAGATTTCCAGACTTATAGGGCAGTAACGAGAGTTGAAAGCTTGTGCTCTCGAAGCCGTACATAGTCTTTCATGACTTTGCGACTTCGTCATTGTCTGCAGAAGGAGTATGGCGTACAGACGCTCGAATAGGAATGCAATGTTTAGGCACGAAGACGACATGTGACATGACTTATATCGTAGTAGAGAAAGAACAAGCTCTGGGTGATGCTTCGCAAATGCAAGCCGGACCCAAGTCGAAGGCAAAGAAAGCCCGCGGGTCTCAAGCATACGACGCGGACATCAGCACCTTGAGGACGACCATACAGAACAGTTCTGGCGAAGCTAATCTTGGTGCTTGAGAATTTACGAAAGGTATACGAGCAAGTCTGATTTCACCTAGCCAAGGTGATAGACAAATCCTTGGTAGTATTCTGCATCGGAAACCTCTGCCACAAACTTTGGCCTCCTTGTGCACGAAGCTGGCAACTCCTGGCCTGCAACCATCATCGCGGTCTTGTACAATGCATGGAAGTTTCGGCACACGGGCTCCAGAGTTTCCGGTGAGATCATCGCATCATCGCGAAATGCCTCCCAAGGGCCAGCATTGATGTCGGCCCATGTGATGTCAAAGGTTTCTTGTGGTACGGGCCCAGGAAATCGTTGTAGTCTGTTTACAACAAACTCGCCAGTATATGCGCCTGACCTCTGGACGGCCTTGCATACGTGTACGTGAACGGTATGAAGAAGAGCTCTTGGTGATAGTAACAGGCGTCCAGTGTCGAGGGAAACGAGGAATGCTGCTAGCAAACTGCTCGCAGATTGAGAATGGTGTCTGAGGCTGGCTACGACAGACTGAAATATCTGTGAAGGCCCCACGGATGGCACAAGTATTCTCGTGGCTCAAACAGAAGTGTTCCGGATAACTACCAAGACGAGACTAGTCCTCGGCGGTGGTGTCGTTGGCACGCGCTCTCGACGGACTATTTGAGCGAGCTAAATTCGCATGAGTCCAGAGCACAACAAAGAAATCCGAATTCTCACCACGCAGTGCCAAAGTCAAGAACGCACCACCGTACGCATCATGGCACCCACCACCAGGAGCCAGGAAGTGCGCTCACGCCGGTCCACAAGAGCTCGAACTTATCCTGCCATCCGTCATGCCACCAAGGTAAGAACGACGCAGAGAACCAGAAACAACACAGACAACAAGAAGACCAAGCTGGGCTCCGATCCCACGACATCGAACACCCTGGACACAACTGCCTCTCAGCTCGATAAACCTACCTCCGACACCGCCATCTCATCTCTCGACCCACCTCCCTCCAACACCGCTGCCTCCTCCTCCGACCTCCCACAGCCCGGTCCCGATGACAGTATTGACGACTGGCTGAATCTTGCTCAACTACAATGCCAGGCTTTCGAGCACAAGGAGCTGCTCAAAGTGGCCTTGGAGAGCCCTTTCCTATGGGCCGAATTGCCTCACAGGCTGCGGAGAGAAGTTGTGAGATGCCACTTCGCTATCACAACAGGGGTCGTTGATGACTTCTACGCGCTGTTCGAGCTTCCTCTGGAACATGGCATCTGGACCGAGAGAGTCCGTGGCAGTTTGGCAGTAAGTAGACCTCCTGTCTCTCTGCTGCGGGTACAGAAGATGACTGACAGGCTTGTAGATGATTGAGGGCGCTCGTCATTAGTTTGACGCCTTGAAGATGGCTTCGGTCAGCGAGGAGGAAGGAGATGCATAGGAAAGAGATACTCTACAGATAGACCAAGAGACCATCTTTATTAGTGAGGAACAGAACGCTGTAGGCCCTCAGAACATGTCATAGCGACAAGTAGATTTGGAATGGGGAAAAGAACGAACAAGATAAAACGAGGTTCATCAGGAGAGGAGTACAAGGTGCACGATCCGAGACTTGTATTATGCCTTGGGACGTGATGGTGTGCGAAGAGTTCCTGCTTTTGTTCAACAGTAGTATGCATGCTTTCCTCAATCCGAACTGATGCTGAGATGAATGTTTGTATGTTGCTGTCATGGACTCTTCCAAAGTGAACAGCCTCGAGCCACCCAACGCAATCTTGCTCACCACCGAACACTTCAACCAAAACACACACACTCGCGAAAAATATCACTACCATCATCAACATCATCATGCTACTCATCGTCGCTGCCATTATCGACCTCTTCTTCATCATTCTCGCCGGCCTCACCATGTAAACTTCCCTGGTGTTCTTGCTGTACTGCTTCGGCTTTGACGAGCAGGTCGTTGAGCACGACGTTCGTCACTTCGGACTCATCGTGCTTGAAGTCCTTTCGATTATGTATCTGATGATGCTTCTGGAGGCCATCTTTATCAGAGTACGTGGTCACGCATGCTGTTTACCCTGGGACAGACCTGACATTGTGCGTCGCAGAAACTCTGAGCTCCCGAGAAGACGGCCAAGGGTCTGGTTAGCTATCAAAACACAGCACATTTGTGCGTCTGGTATGTCGTCCATTGAGAGTCTTGATATATCGTCTCTAATTTTTACATCAAGACTTCCCTGGACACGAACGTTTCTTGGATAGGACTGTGCATTTCTATAGCACCACCAATCACAAAGCATACTCTTTAGGAGTGTTGGAAAACCATGATACAAGAATTACAAACCAAAAAGCAAAACCAACTCCATCTCTCAAAACCCCCCAAACCTCAAGTCGAGATTCTTCTTTCCGTTTTCTTGCTACCAATGTTCTTCTGGCGAATCATGTCGAGCTCAAAGCGCACCTTTGCAGCTCTGGTCTTTAGGTCCTCCAAATCCTTCTTCTGCGTGCTCAGGGTGGTGATTTCCTGATCCTTTGCGTTGGCGTCAAAGCGAAGGAGACCAGCTTTGATCTTGAGGGCCTTGATCTGTTCGTCCTTGTCGCTCAAAAGAGCCTGCACTCGTTGCTCGTGCTCGCTAAATGGAGGAGGCTCCGTAGCGCCAATCAGGGCGTCACTGTCTGTTCTGGATACGGGAAAATGGAGCTGTTTTTTCAACTTTCTAATCTCTGACTCCTTGGTACAGACATCGTCTAGGACTTTGGCCCATTTGTTGCCGTAGTTGATCCTGAGGTCTGCGATCTCTTGGTCTTTTTCTCTGATGGTGTCGCGGAGACGGCGGTTTCTTCTCGCGGAGATCTCGAGGGGTGATTTGATGGGTTTCTTCGTCTTTCGTGCTGAGGCTGACTTTCTGTGTCTTCCTTCACCGTGATCGTGAGTTTCATTCGATTTGCCAGTGGTTCCAAGATCGTTGATTATGCCCCTGATTGCGTCTGCGTATTCTTGCTCGCGATGATCGATCTGCTTCTTCGTCTTGATGAGTTCGCGTTCCAGGGCTGAGTAGCGCTCGTTGGCATTCGCAAACTCGTGGTAGACGTCAAACTCGAATTTCTTGTATCGTGCAAGTTCGGCTCTGAGCTCGATAATATCGTCTGTGAGAAGTCGGGTCTCATTGACGGCTGCCTTTTGTGTTGCTTTGGCGTAGTGGAGCTGTGCCTTGAGCAGACTGATGGAGGTGTAGGGTTGCTTGTTTGTGTCTGAGAATGAGGTAGGCTCAGAATTTGTGCCTGTGGCGGTTTCAACGATAGATGGGCTGTTATGCTGGAGGCCACCAATTTGAGGATCGGTCGGAGGAGCGACGGGCACGTTCTGAGACTCACTGGCATCGTCTTGAGGAGCAATTTGACCAGAATGATCCGTGATAGTCTGCTCTTTGGCAGGTAGTATACCAGCCCGGGTAGCATCAGGTTGCTTAGTGGGATGGACGTCACGCTGAGCGCACCTATCCCCAAGTTCCTCGATGTGTTTGTCCAGGTTGGGAATGGTTTCGTACATGAGATCGGAAACAGATTGAAAGTCTTGTGCGTCCACTGCATCTCGGTGCTTGCTTATGAAGTGTGGTTTCATCGCCACATGTCTTGTTGGGCGGCTCGGATAAGTCGACAGGTCTCAGGACTTGAGAAAGGTTTGTATCGTGAGGTTCGGCAGCCATAGCCCCATCCTGCTGGTATTCTCCACAATGGGAAGGTGTGGCGAGTTGTGCCTCGAGAAGTGTGATGCGCTCTTGCATCGAATCGGCCGAAGACTGGGCGGCAAAGGTCTGGGCTTGGGCATCTGCGAGCTGAGCCATCAGATCTCTGTTTTGCTCCTGGTCGTCATTGCTCGCCGTCTCCTTTGTCTCCTGGGCTGCAGGTGGTTTGACTTGGCTGTCGGCGTCGCTGTCTGTAGGGGCCTGTTGTTGAGTTTCGGGGTCGAGTCGGATTTCAGCTACCAGAACAGGGTCGTGGTCTGTTGCAGTTCTGGGAGCCGCGAGAGCCTCGACAAGCTCCACTACATGCCTGTTCTCTGCGTCTTGGAGGGCCTGAGTCTGGACGCGCAAGTCTCGCTGCAAGCTGGCAAGCTCAGTCACTAGCTCCCTGTTGCGCTGCTCCATAGTAATGTTGTTGGCAGTTGCAGCTGCAGCAGGCTCGTTTTCAGCCCGAGAGTCTCTGTCGCGTGGAGAGATCTGTCGTTCGAGCTCAAGTCTAGCCGTCTCAAGCTCAGCAGCCAACTTCTCGTTCTCCGTTCTGGTTAGCGCTTCGTTGTCGACTGCAGCTTTGAGAGCCTTCTGGGTCTTGGACAGATTTTCCTTCTCCCGAGTGTTCGCGTCTCTCAGAACCTTATTTGATTTCTCCAGTTCACTGATCTTTCTGTTTTTGAGCACAAGTTCGTCCTTCAGTGTGCTTTCTGATTGTGAAGGAGGTGACTGTTTGGTTGCCTTCAAGGCTTTGAGCTCGTCTTGCAGGCGGTGGATGGTCGATGATTGATTCTGGACCTTGGCCAGTTGCTCACGGAGGTTGGTGTCGTCTGCAGAGTTTACGGACGAGTTCCTAGAGCCTTTTTTGCCCATGTCCCTCTTTCGAGATGCCAGCTTGGATAAGTCTTTGTCTGGCGCCATTGTGTGGGTCTGCGCGCGCGGTTGTGATATTGATCGGCTGAGATTCTGCGCCGTCACAAGTCGAGCCAGCTGTATCCAAGAATGATGCGCGTGAAAACGTACTCTTCAAGGTAGCTGAAGAGTTTGTTGATAGAATATTCAGTACGGGGCGGGTGTACTGCTTTGGGAGAGGACGTGGCGTCAAGACAACAAAGCGACCACCAATGTGGTTCTGGCCCGACAACCCACAAAGAAATTTTCCGTACGAGCAACAGACAGACAAAGGGACGCTAACGGGATTTCAGACAC
Organism: Aureobasidium sp. EXF-10728; assembly: GCA_023848605.1. Lineage (NCBI taxonomy): Eukaryota > Fungi > Ascomycota > Dothideomycetes > Dothideales > Saccotheciaceae > Aureobasidium > Aureobasidium sp. EXF-10728. The sequence goes on from SWBG01000061.1 coordinate 118,604, forward strand.
AGCATATTGGGTCATGTTCGCATTTGATCGAGGGAGGCCATTTTCATATTTGCAGCAACGTTCAATCAGGGGTGGGTCAATTTCATCTCTACTCGAGTTTTGTTTTGGGCGATTTACTTCCTACAAACTCATCACCGACGGCCATTGATGCAGGGTTGAAGTCGCATCTCAGTCCCATATGACAGGCACGATTCAGCATGACATGATATCGCCCAGCACAAAACGAAGCTAGCAAGTTGATGGAACATGTCCCGTTCGGGTACATTGAAACATGAACCTGATCCGCCTGCGGTATCAATTGGCCGTTCTGGACATGGTAGCTGTGAGGAGAGCCAGAAGCGCGCTCATGATCGACTTAGCTGAAACATAAGATGTTCCTCGTTCAACTTCTCATTCTCCCACCGTTCGCGGGCATAGTAGTTCCTGACCATTTTGATCGCCTTCGATTCTACAGCAGTGAGCCTTATTGATCTTAGCTCACGGAAATGCTCGAAGAGTGTCTGCATAATCGCCTGGTACTGAGGGGAGTAGCATGATCATCGCTGACTCCTGCCGTCTAAATTAAGTGATTGTGCTCTGCCGAGTCCATCTGCACGGAGGTATGTATTCTTGTCATGTGGTGTCTTTTCCGTCCAGCGGTCAGATAGTGTAGCTGGTAGCAGTGTTCTGGTTGCACTCGCATCGTCTCTGCTATTAGGTATGCCGTCAAGACGGTCATTGGTTCGATTCCAATCCTGGTCCTTGTTTTTCTTTTTGCACAAATCTTTTTTATTCTTCCATGTTTTACTGACTGCAAGTCTATGACACAAGTAGGAGTCCTGCACGTCTGAGGATATCAAGCTGCATTATGGGCTCAATTTGCCCAGATATTCTCCAGGAGCAGTTGTGATGACGTGCGTGATTGAAGTAATCACTGTCCGCGCATCGGCCGCATGTGTTGGCACCCACCATTTCTCATTGAGAGTTTGCCACACTCAGGGCATGGGTTTGCGCAGTCAGCGCGAGCAACCTGGATCATGACCATCAATCACTCATCCTCTAGGCTGATGGCATCGGGACCACTCTCTCGCAAGCAAGATAGATCACCTTTCTGTGAGGAAGGCATTGCGTGCTGGAGCTTAGGCGGCAATGGCTCCAGACGACTTGTTCGAGAGCAAAAGACACGCTTGTTCATAGGTATGACCAGTTCGGGCATCTAAGTAAAGAGCATTACGTAGAGCTTGAGGAAGTACATATGTGAGAAGGCCTCGGAATGCACAGTAAACGAGAAGATCAAGTACGAGGGACGAGGATTGGCGCCTTCGAGAATCGAAGCCCGTGCGCGTGACTCTCCTCGCTATAACCAGAACTTCGACAAGAAAGGATGAACAGGCTACTCCCATAGAGGCAGGAAACGTACCCGGCCGACTCGGAATCTATTCTGGTGGTTTGGTACAGCTCACGCAGATACAGAGTGCATTCATATTCACATTTTGGACAACGACAGAGGGTAGAAGACTTTGATTGAAGACGATCTGAAAAGATCTGATGGCTGTTCCATGACTTTGAACGCCCCAAAGACCACCTCAACGGCAGTATGATCCCGTCACGACTGCCCTAGGTGCTGTGATGGCCTCGATTTCACACTCAGTTGCGCTTGCGGCTCGACTCAGGAGAGTTGGGAGGAGCAAAAGGGGCGACGCGGGTGCGCTTGTGGTAGATGTGCAGACCACCCTCGTCATCGCTGCTGTCGTTGTTGACCTGGGTGGCGCGGCGGGCGGCCTCGTGGAGAAGGGTCTGCTCCTCGACGCGCTTCTCCTCGCGCTCCTTCTCCTCGCGGCGGCGCTGGATGTGATGGCGGGCCTCCTCTTCGGCGGCCATCATGCGGAGCTCGCGGGTGATGCGGCGCTCGTTGCGGGCGTGGCGGGAGGCGCTGTGGATGCGTTAGTAGAGGCCAGGAGAGGGAGGATGGATGAAGATCTTACACAATGATGAAGAAGAAGACGATGTAGAAAGGGGCGAGGAAGAAGAGCATCATGAAGGTTTCGACGGTGAGGAAAGCCTTGAGACCCATGTGTTATGCTTGTGGACAGAGGTGTTGTGGTGTTGATGTTGTTGTGTGGTGGAGAGAAGATTCTTGTTGTTGTTGGAGTGAAGGAGGAAGTGTTGTCGTGTAATAGGGACGCGTCGGTGACCAGTGAAGCCCTCAATCGGATGACTCGTGTTTGCAGGCTGAGCAAACGAACAAATACAGGTGTTCGACGATGCGTATCAACTCTGGTAACATATGATAGCAAGTTAGCGGCTTTGAAACTGCACAAGGTTGTCGAGAAACAGGAGAGTCTCCACTGAGAAAAGGGGCATTTATTCCTCTCTCTGGCCATATGTTTGCTTCTAAACTCTACCGTGACTTTTTATAACAAGCCGATCGCTCTTGTTGCTACCAGGGAAAGACGATGTCAACCCTGAAAACATATCTATCAAGATGCAGAACCTGTTTTCGTTCAGGACCGTGGCCAGGGAGAAGGTATATGGACAGCTTTCGACGTAGCCAGCCCTCGATTTCGATTGCATTGTGCATCTATACAGTTCCTGGATATAGCATAACTCTTCGGCGAGATATTTTACTACAGTCAAACTCGGATATGACAGTAAATGCCTTAGTATGCTATCAAAAGTCACAATGACAGTGATGGCACCAAAGCTGACCATAGAGAGTTCCTGCTGCTGTGCATCTCAACGGATGCGGTTGAAGATGTGGACCAGACTCTGCATTTCTATGCTCCTATGATACGGTACAATTCTCTCCCGAGATTGACGTGTAGTTTGGCTTCTTCACCACGATCGTGTAGTGCGCAGGTGTGCCGCCAAGTAGGTGTAGGTTCGTGATGAGGAGGACTCGAGTTTCAGTAAGACCGCAAGGAATCAGGTGTAGAGTCACCAAAGACAGGTAATGCATCTAGGCTTTTTCGATGGACGTCCTGCAGTATAGAACTACTCTATGCATTGCGATAGACAACCCTGTAGCTCTTCAGTCTAAAGTATACAGATAACGACACTCAATACGCCCGATCCTTGTGACAGGATGCAGAAAGCTGTCTCGATATCCCAGATGTCCATAGAGATCTGTGGAGAAAGCAAGGATAAAGTCGAGTCTCTTTGGACAGTACGCCAGAATATAAGACCACTTTGCAATGCAATCAATCGAATACAAGGAGCATTGAGAGAAGAAACAGATGGTTGTTGTTACACTAGAATACAAGACGGGGCATCAAGCAACAAGAACATCTTCAACGACGCACACCAGCACCACCAACAATTCTCTCTAGAGCCTCCTTCACAACCTCCCACTGCCACTCAGCCAACTCCTCAACCTCAGCAGCCCTGACCAAGAGCCCCACACACTCCTCCTGAGCAGCCTGCTCCCTGGCTCTCTGCGCCTCTCTATCCACCGTAGCAGCAAGCGCAGCAGCCACCGCACCACCAGGCACCAAAGGCAGACCCAAATTCACGGCAGCAAGGGCGGGTGCTCTGTGGCGCCATCCACCAGCACACAGCACGCAGGCACAGTGCTGCAGGTCTTCCTTGAGTAGAGAGCTGAGATGCACGCCCCAAGTGGCCTAGCTCTTGAAGTACTGGCCGCTGGGGTGGCCGTAGATGCGCAGCTCCCTGCGCGGGGCATAGATACGGTGTTCGGCCTGATAGCCGGCAGGGAGACCGCGGATGGCGAAGGGGATGCCTCTGTTGATATGGTCAGTCACAGATGCGAGATAGAACGAAGCTTGTAAGCACTTACCTGAGAGGGCTTGAAGATCAGCCTGGCGGCCGATGGAGGCGCGAAAGTCGGTAGCGACGGTGTCGGAGTCGACAAAGGCGAAGAGAGGATCGTTGTGGTGGCAGAGTGCTGCATCACCGTCTGAGGGCAGCAGATCCAGGTCGAGGGTTTGGACCGGGACAGGGGCGGCGGCAGGGAGATGAAGAGCACCAATCGTGGGGTGGAAGGCGGCCATTGTTGATGATGAAGAGAGGTTGGTGACCAAAGAGGAGAAGAATGTTGTCTTCTTGTTGTGTGGGTAGTCGTGGTGAAAGGGTTGGCAAGATGCACGGTTTGTTGTGGTGACGCGAGACGCGGTAGATGGTGCTTGCTAGGATGGATCAAGTTTGATGGAACAACAAACCGACGGAGATCGTGACATTCGAACTTCTCGATGGAAATGAACAGGTGCTCAGGAACTTTGTGCAATGTGATAGCCATCTATGATATGAAGTGTGTACGCTGGAGCTTGAATGTACAGGCCATACTGATTTATATCCCAATTGCAACGCTAAGTGAAAAGCAACTATACAATTCCAAAAACTTGTCTCGTGCTCTAGAACAGTCAAAGAAACAGCAGTACATCAACTTTTCTTCTTCTGCCCGATCGCCCAATCATTCAACCTCGGCAACCTCAAAGCCGCCATACCAAATCTAGGCACCTGATGCAACCAAGTCTCTTGCGTGCCCATATTCCACACCCACTTCTGCGGCACCGGATAAAAGACCTGCTCAGTCGCCAACGCTTGATCTCTATCCTTCGTCGTTGTCCTCTCTCCTTCATCCTTACCTTTATCCCTCCACAAATCCCATTGCCTCAAAAAGTAAAAGCCAAAAGGTACGTTACAGCCTTGCCGATGTTCTTGCAGTTTGGATTTACTGTAATGCATCATCGCGTAGGGCTCTCCACCGAGCAGGTAGTACATGAAAGCGGAACCCATTTCGTTGGATCTGTTTCCTTGGATCCAGGGCTCGGAAGGTGCGGTTCCGTCTGGGAAGGGAAAGTAAGCGGCGTTGAAGGCGTGGGCGAACTCATGGACGATGGTGTCGGCGAGGAAGAAGTTTGTGCGGTCGTAGGCGGATGTGGTGTCCATGACTTTAGGGCGGCGAGAGTCAGGGACTTTGGCTCTGTCGAGCCATGCTTCGAGGGAGTCTTTGTGGTTGGAGGTTCCGTTGGAGAAGTCGTCTTCGTATCTTTGGAGGACGTCCAGGAAGGTTTGGCAGAGAAAAACTTCGGATTGGTAGCAATCCCTGGTTTGTGTTTAGCTTTATTCGCTTCCAGCAGGAGAGGCTTGACTTACCGACTTGAGGCTCTCAGCTTGTCGCCATTGGCATCCTTTCGCCACTCAGTAAACCCGTAAGAACCATCCGCCACCATATCCCGTTGCGGCGCAAAGGTCCAGGCCATCTAACCGCGCATAGCCAGAATCTTCTCGAAGACCGCAGTCTGCTGTGCGTCGGTCAAAGTAGCAGGCACTGTTACAACCTTGCCCACACCATGAACCGTGTCTTGAAACTCCGTCATAGCCTTCACATCCGCCACGGCGTACAAAAAGGTGAGAGTAGCAGGATCATCGAGCAAAGCACTTGCCAACAGCAAAGCCGGCTCCAGCAACCCATACTCCTCGTCATTGATATCCTTCCACATCTCTCTCCTCAAGACGGGATGAATAAGCTTGTCATCATCTCCACTCGGGTTTCTCGCTTTTGCCAGTCGTCCAATTGGTGCCATGTACTCCTCCTCTTCTGGGGCGTCATATCTCAAAAACCCAGCCTTTTCGAGCACCGGCAAGCCCCATTTGTCCAGTAACGCATGCCACTTTGACTCTTGCGTAGGCGGACCCAGAGAATACTTAGCAGGCCAATAAAACATGTTGTTCCAGTCTGGAACCTCGTAGCCGTCGAACTCGGCGATTTCCAGGGGGCGGACATCGAATCCAGTACCATTGGTGTCTTTGCGTGCTGTGTAGCGCCAGGAGTGTTGTTTCCAGTTTGTTTCGTGGGGGGTGCCTTTGATATTTGTCCAGGGAGGTAAGCGGGGAGGATCCATGGCTGTGTAGGTGCGCAGGGCGTCTGTTGATGGCGTGGAGATGCTCACAACGCTTGACCTGGTGGAGTCGTTGTCGGACTCGTCGCTGGCGTCTGGCATGTTGATGTCGTCGAAGCCGTTCATCTTGCTGTGTGTCTTGGTCTCTAAGATTGGTTTTGGCTATTAGATGTTGTGGGCTCGTGTACACGATCGGAAAAGAGACTTTGATGTCGATTTGGCGAACAAAGCCTCCCGCATCCGGGCGTCGCTCGACAAGTCAACACTTGCTAGCTCACACAAAGCTTTCACTGAACGCCCTTCCAAACAAGGCCACCGGGTTGACCGTTTTGTAAGTTTAGAGTCACCCTTGACATGCCATACATCGAGTAGAGACTGGATGTGGCTGACATTCTCGATAGTATGAGCTGTATATTTTGCTATCTTCCTGACTTCGAACTCTCTCATCTACTCTTATACCCAGTTTTGCGTCCTCGCAATGTGCTCATTCGTGTTCCACCTCTCCTCGCCCGTGCACCACAATCCCCTCGACCCACCTCTATAATACTCAACCTGCCACCAAGGCAGCTTGGGTATCTTCACCGCCTCGAGGCCAAACCTCTGGACCTGATTCTCCCACATGTCATCTCCAAACATTCGCTGGAACCACTCTTGCAAGATTGGATACATTCGTCGACATTGGGTATACTCTAGCGCGCCGTTCACAGGAATGACTGTGGCATGATCGTAGGTATCTGCGTTATACCATTGATCCCAATGATCTTCGAACCAGGCGCCAAAAGGCATGGCGACGGACTGTCCCATGGTGTATAGATGGCTGATGGGTGGGATAGCGATGACCATTGCACGCGGCAACCCTCCAAGTACAAAGTTTTCGAGACAGCAGCCTTGTTCGTTGGAGCGTGTGCCACGGAGCCAAGGTTCACGTGGTTGAGCGAAGGGATTCAGATCCTCAAAGTAGGCGTTACAGAAAGCGTGGGCGAGTTCGTGGAAAACGGTACAGGCGAGCATGAGGTGTGTGCGCATTTGGACAGACATGGCATCGATGTTTTCGCGTTTGTGGGCGGGAATACGGGCCATGCGCTGCAGTTGCCAGAATGGATTCATGGTATCGGCCTTGCCCTTGTCGATCTGTGTCTTGATCTCGGACAGCACTTTTAGGTAATTGTCATCGAGTACGATGGTGGTTTTTCTCGTGTTTCTGTACGTCAAGTTAATTTATGATTGCAGGTTCTGGGACTGTACTTACGGTCTTGCTGCAGGAATGACGAAATTAGATTGATCGAGTTGCAGCTTTGTCACGCCGTAAGCGTCATACTCCGAGTCTTCCATCTCTGCGATACTGAAACTTGTGTGCTGGCGCATCTCGCAGATTGCTTGATAGACGTGATATTGTTCGTCGTTGGTAAGAGTGGCTGGGATGTCGGTGATCTTGCAGGTCAGACCAGGACCAAACACTGTCTGCATCACATTTGCAGGCTGTTGTATAGCGTAAAAGTAGTTCAAAGTAGTAGGGTCGTCCAAGATGGCCGACGCAAGTAGCAAACCTGGCGTGATCAATGCATACTCGTCTTTACTGATTCCTCGCCACATGTCATATCTCAAGACAGGATGCATAAACTCTTCAGAGTGTTTGGCCGGGTTTCGCCAAAAACTACTAAGACCTTTGTTTAGTCTTCCAGCTGGTCCAGTGGCCGTGGTCTCCTTTGGCTGAATCGTATTGATGAAGCCAGCTGCGTTCAAGACCTTCAAACCATACTTTTCGTGTATCGGATGGTAGTCTGGCTGTTCACTCGGAGGTCCCACTGGGTACATCTGCGGCCAGTCTCCTTCCCAACGTTTACCCATACCAGTTGGATCATCGTGATTCACTTCCCGCACTTCGAACGCAGATTTGTCGGCTTTCAATCGTGTTGTGTAATTGTCGCGAACGTCTGACCATAGCTGTATTACAGTCCGATTGCCATACTCGTCCAAGCCTAAGGCAGGGATGTCTGGAGGAAACGGGACACTGTAGCCTCGTGGAAGACGAGGCTGGTGAGTGGGTTGAAGTGGAGCTTGAGGAGGAGGCTGAACAGTACCAGTCGAAGCATCGGTCATGTCCGTGTCGACGTCCATAGGTGAGCCAACGTTGATAGCTGTGCCAACATTCATAGGAGTGCCAACGTTCATGGGCGAGCCAACGTTGATAGGTGTGCCCAACCTCATAGGTGAGCCGATGTCCACGGGATCAGAATACGACGATGTCATCTTACCAGCACGAGTCCTCCGCTTAACAAGGTAGGCTTTCAGTATTTGCAAACAAGTGGACAGAACACCAAGAGCACATCGTTGACAGTCAGTATGACCTGGCGAAAACGGAAAACAAATGGACAAAGAAGCCAAAAGCATTCTCGTCGCGACTTGGGTTTTTACCCCAAGCTGGGTCAGACAAAGAAACTGGTCGTTCTAGAAGCCTTTGTCTTTGTTCGGGCATGTCATTGTAGGCTCGCGGAGTCGAGATGTAATTAGGTGGGCAAGATTTTGGTAGTGTGATAGACAACGTTATAGGCAAAAAATCGCCTTTATGAGACTGGCGTCATGTAATGGGCTCATAGCCCTGTTTGATGGATCTTCTGCGACGAGCGATCTGCTAAGTCGACATTCAGCAAACCAATCGCTTCCGAAGAGAAGACGTCGTGGCGCAGATATGTCAACTTCTCGAGTCCATTTTTCAGATGCGCTGATGACTCCTCAAGCTTGATGCCATCAGAACAGTTTGCAGAGTGGCTTCCTGCAAGGTCGCAAGCGGGATGTTTGCGTGAGCAGACATGATGTGCTGCAAGAAGACTGCTCTTTAGGAAGCAAGTGTTGGCCTGATGCAAAGCGATCGTGGGCGACTTGTTCAAGCCGTCTTAGCAAAACCAGGATTCTGTTCCAGAGTCTGGCCAATGAAACCGCGCAACGCAGCCCATCTGTTTGAAGAACCACTGGCGTCAGGAGCAGATTGAGCAGGCACGCTCATGCTCGCCAGATTCTTTCCAAATCTTTCCTTCTCACTCTCCTCCATCTTTTGCTTCCTCTTCAAAGCACCCGGTCGTGATTTCAGCGTCTTCAACTTCATCTTTCCATCAGCCGGCTTTGCCTTTCTGACTCTGACCATCTTGCTCAGTTCACCCAGCGCGCCATCCATACTATCTGTCTTGTCGTCCTCATCAATGCCTTCCCACTCATCGTCACTGTTCTCCTCTAGCTCTGGCAAAGCGTCTGCCAGCGAGTCCAGAGCGGTGTTCAGTTTCTTTCCCGGACGACGGCGTTTCAAAGGCTTCTTTTGTGACTTTTCAATGCGCGAGATGAGTGTGTCGTGTTTGAGAGCTCGCTTGTCGGCCTTTGTGTTTGAGGACGAGGTTGTCACATTGGGAGCTGTGGTTGCGGGTCGCGAGGCTGCAGCGACTTTGGCGCGCATCGTCGTGCGCTTTTTGCCGCTTGTGGGTGCCTGTGCCATGTTAGGAGCTGAGTACAGATGTGTATACATGTCGCGTACCATTTTGATGTGAATTTCTAGGATATAGAGAGGCTTTCAGGGGCAAGGGGCTGTGTATAGACGTCGAGATAGGAAGTCGCGGTGCGAGAATGGAAGTTGCGCTTCTCTCGGTCGCGGCTTCTCAGAAATCTCCAACATTGATGGGCCTGGTCTGTGCTCACTCCCGTGCTGTCACTGTCGGCCCGAGGACTCAAGATACGCCCGATGGAAAATATCCGAGCGTCAACGACATGTCCTTGATAGCTCTTAAAATCAGCATCGGGATGCTTGTAGATGTGTTGACTCGATGGTAATCACGAACAAAAAGACAGCACCTAAGACTGCTATCCGCTACTCGGTGTTCAGCTCACGACGGTTCCGGCTGCACTCACATTCCTCTCAAGCTGCCATCCCAGCCACCCTGTCTTCGACAGACTTCGCCTCCAAACGAAGACTTGAGCCTTCCGTAGACTCTGTCCACTATAAGTGTGTTCTTTAATTCCGAGAATATAGTTGACTGCTGAGAAAGGTGTCTATTACATATATGACTTTCTACTTTTATAATAGTTGGTATGCTGACCTTCGAAACATCGTCCGTAAGCTGTTGTTGTCAATCAAGAACTCGAGTTCTGATCAAATCCGCATGCGGTAGGATATCGCAAGTTGTCTCACTGCTTCACTCAGTTGAATATGGTTATCTTGCCCAGCAGTAGGAGTTTCTGAGCCTTCAACCAATTTCCCTTTCTAGGTCCTATTCATACTCTCCTGATCGTCGAATCAGATTTGGCGAAGTCTCTTTTTCCTGCACCAATAATTCTTGATATGATTTGTTGATCTTCCGTCATTCGTTCAGGACTAGGTACATCGTAACTGAGTCGCATCGTTCCGCAGTTGTCCTCGTCTCATGCCAAGGCTTGTGCTCGTCCACAAGGCACAACAAACGTCTGATCACACTTCCGGCGCTGCTTGGGAACTGGTCGAGAGAGCAGCATCGACACATGATAGACTCTCTCGAAACACAACCGCAGGTCATCGACGTATCGTTCCTTGCCTGCCATATCACAACCCCTGTTCCATAAGAAAAACACCACCATGGCCGCCAAATTGGTAGAGAACCGCTTTCTGAAATATCAGAGAGAACACGTGAAATCTGGCGCCCTCTCTCGCGACGACGTCCCTCATGAACTCACCATTACCGACCTGCCCACCAACGTCCTCGCCACCGTACTCAGCCACGCTCTTCCTGACCGTCGTCAAAACTTCACCTCGCGCATTCTCAACACCGCCAGAATGTTCAAAAAGACACTCTCCGCCCGCCCTGCCCCCTCTCTTCTTCTCGTAAACAAGAGGTTCCTGGCTATTGGCAAGCAAGTCTGGCTGCAGACAGACTTTGCCCACATCTACATGAACTCCTGGAAACCCTTGCACAAAGGCGTGCTCTCATCTGCCAACACCATGGCCTTCGTCGTTCTGACCCTGGACATCCGCCACGGCGACCGCAGCTTGAACGAAAAGCTTGTGCCCTCAGCTTTCGGCGCAAAGTTGCGTGAACTGCTGCAGCAGATGCACAGTCTCGAAGTCCTGCTCATCAGAGTATGGCATGGAATCGGCAGCTTGGGTCCTGTCTCGCAGATCATCATGAACAACTTTGCAGGCGTGAGGGTGAAGCAAGCAATCAACATCGCCAGCATCGTGTCCATTGAAAGTGGTATCGACAACAGCAGGGGCGTGCCCGGTCTGCTGTCAGAGTTCTACATGAGAAACTTTGTCTCTCATCTCCTGCGTAAGTTTACCTCGTTCTTCATCATAGCTGGAACTGACTGATATGCCTAGATGTCCCTATCCGCAAAGTCTCCAAGCCCACGACTCAACACCTCGATGACTCTGAGCCGTGCCTCAAGATTCCTCTCTGGCGCAGTTGCTCAGCGACCCGCAAGACTGCCACCGGTTACCGGATGCCCGCAGTCGATGGACGTAACGAGCCTGAGCCTGAGTTCGAGCCCGAGGCTGACGACCACGAGCACACGGAAGAGGAGCAAGAAGCTCTGGTGCAGCTGTACAAGGCTTGTCCGAACGAGGTCCCGTGGGTCAAGGCAGCTTTGAGGGCTGGAAAGAGACAGGAGAAGGCCAAGAAGAAGAGGTTTGCTGGCGAGGAGGCACCCAAGGTGAATGAGGAGTAGGGAGGCAAGTGCTTCCAGGGGAAGAGATGTTGCCTTTGTCGTCTACTGCAATGCAGAGTGGTTGCTGTGCATATGCTATCGTCCAACGAGAATGAGTGCACATGGATATAATAAGAGCGGGTAATGAGATGGGTTCAATGTGGGCAGGCACGTTTCGTATTCTGCTCTGCTGTAACTGCTCAAAGGTCCCAAGTCACTGCTCTAGCATCGAGAAAAAGACCCATAACGCCATCCCAATGCTCTTTTCCTTCTCCCAAAGCGCCATAAAAGCGCACAAAAGCGACCACGAAAACTTCCTTTCCATCGAGAGTTGCTAGCAAACACCATCAGTATCAAAACATCAAACCTTCCCAAGGGACAACATACCTCAAGCAAAGCTTTGCTGCATGGCGACAACATGGTTCAGGCCTTGTACGCCTTCTTCATCTCGAAGGTACAAGAGAATCCCTTCTGGTGGCAATGTTTACAGACCTTTGGGTCGCTGCCAGCAACGATCTCACATTTGATTTTGCGGACCGCGCAGATCGTGCAAGACTTCTTAAAGGCAGTCTGGCCTGCTCCGCGAGGGGGAGCAGAGCCAGGGGCTGCGGCTGAGGCTGTGGTGGTGGTGTTGTTGTTGGCGGTGGTGGCAGCGGTAGAGGAGGTAGGAGAGGAGGCGGCAGCAATGGCGGCGAGAGAAGGGTTGGTGTTGTTTCTGTGCGCGAACTCGTTAGTCTGGGTCTAGGCAGGGGAGAAGTGTATGTAGGGAGCAACTTACAGCGATTCCATCAGGTACAGAGCCTCCTCGACCGTAATTTGGTCCGGGGCGTCAAAGCACTTGACAAAGGGAAGCTCCTCTCCGTAAAGAAGGGGCATATCCAGCTGACTTTCTTCAGGGAGGAGAGGGCGGTGATCGGCCATGTTGTTGCGTGGTAGGTAGTTGTGGTGATGATGATGATGGGTTGATACGGGATGTTGTGGAAAGCAAAAGTCGATAGTGACCTGAGGAGGAAAAGACCTTCAATGAGTGAGTGATTGATCGAGCGACAGTCGAAGAGTGCCAAGCACCGAGCTAATATCGAGGTATTGTTGATATCCACTACCTTCTATTGTTGTCTGGTTGACTGGTATTTGGACGCGTATTGTCGACTATCAACATCGCGTCTTTTCACATCTCCTCTTCCGCAACGTATCCACCTACAGAACAAACCCTTGCAACAGTCTTGCAACCCTCACGTCCACATATATCAAACCGAAGTCCGTATCAAAACATGTCTGTCACTTCGACTGCGCAGGCCAACGGCTCAAAGACTGGCACCAACGACAAGGAGGCCACCAAGGGCACTTCCACTCAGACGTACGCACGAACAAAGCTCTCAGCCCCAGTGCGCGAGCATGTGCAGAATACTGATCATCTTCCAGCGTCGACAGCGAGAAGAAGATTACCATCGAAGAGACAGAGAAGCCCTCAATCAAGGAGTAAGCACCACAGGCACATCTTCTATGCGTAGTACTGACAGATTCTCAGCTCCTCGTCCACCAAATCTGACCATGAGTCCTGCAAGATCAACAACGACTCCAAACCCGGCAGCCAAAACGCTCGCTTCCGCAAGTCAAACATCTACATCAACGTTCAGGAAGCCAAGGAGTACTTTGAGAAGAAGAATTGAGAGGCGGCCCAGACCAAGGATGCGAGGCTGAGGCTTGCACAACTCAAGGACCGAAGTCTTCGCGTGAGCTTTCCTGAACTCTCACCAGAACAGATGCTGACATCCAGCAGTGTATCAAGAAGCGCTTGAAGAAAGACGAAGCGACTGCAGACGGCGTTTCGAGAACATAAAGAGATGGTCAATGGGCTTGAGCCATTCATCGCCCAAGAGTGAATCTCTCAACAGCATTAGGAGATCGTTATTTGAGGAAGCAGATCAAAACAACCTTTTCTACCTCCGAGTGTACCGTGAAACGTCTCTGGCTGTACCTGTGAACGACACGCATTGTCATAGTAGCGTACCCTGAGACTCTTCAGCTTGCCTCTCGACTTGCCCCTGCTCTTGAGGTTGTCTTCTCGAGCTACTCCAAAGGCCTTCTGGCGCTCCTTACGAAGCATTGCCTGCTCAGTGACCTAGTAACCTCATCTCGGGCACTCACGTGCGTTCTTGCAATTGAAAATACTTTGACAGCCATTGAGACAAGTAACAAGGTCGTAAGGTTCCATGAAGTTGATGCCGACAGGCTGCTCGTCGGTGCTCATGGAGATGAGAAGGTAAAGGCGATTGATATCCTCGGGCTCAACGGCCTTCAGATTATGCTTGACTCCTTGCCACGCAGACCAGTGGGCTTGCCATTCTCGTCCTCATCTCAAGTGACCATGCCACCTTCGTGACAGCCTCTTTATGAGGATTGATTCAAGGATCATGTTGAAACTCTGTCTCATCCTTACAGTGAACTCTTCCCGGCACTCTGATTGGGAAGAAGCTGCTAACGACAAGCAGACCTCATGCAAGAGATCCAAAAGGATATTGAGATAGAATTGCAGGTGCCTTGACCGTACCGGAATGGGATCTTGACATGAGTCGTCTGGTGCTGAGCCTCAAGCGATGTTGGGCTGCGTGAAAAATTGGAACATCATACTGTTGATGGAAGATGTAACCAGATGTCCGACTCAGATCTCTTGATACTCTGGTGGGCTGCTACTGTCATCACGGTAGCTCGTGTTGATTTCGGTGACTCGACTGGGCGGGAAATCTGTCGGGCAAAAGCAAACTAATTCATCTACCACAGCTTGTCCAAACGATCTCTTCATTCTGCAACAGATCACGAATCCCAACACCACAACCATCACACAACCATGCAGGACTCTAGCAGCGAAAAACAGCAGCAGAATATTCTCGAGGCCGCCCAGGGGTAATAGTAGCACTTTCACCTCGCACAAGAAGCATGCGCTGACGAAAAGTAGCAGCAGCAACACCTCCACCGGTTTCATCGTCACGCCCGGTGATCTTCCCGTCGAAGACCTCGCCAAGTACTATGCCACCAGCAAGCCTCCAGGTCGCAAATATCCTGTCGACATGTCCTCAGACATGATTGCCGCGTACATTGACGGCGAGCCGGGTCCTCTTCCCGAGAGAAAGGACGCCGGCGACGCAACCGAGAAGAATAACGGCGACAAACAGACATTCGAAGCTGTCGTGAGTGTTTCGAGGGACGGTGCTGAGACAATCGCTGACTATAAAATTGCAAAAAAGAGTCTGGTCCACGCTAATGGCCATTGAGAGTCTAAGCTCGGGACGAAGATAGACATTGGAGATCGTTTATCTAAGCGAGGATCTCAAGGGACACTACGTACATCATGACCAACTATAAAAATGCAGAAAGCAGTCATGCAGACTTCTGAGGCCACCGAGAGCTCTGATTTGGTGAAAAAGTGGTGGGCGATATGTTAGTCAGTCTGACGCAAAACCCGAATCCAAGCTGGCAATTCTCTGCTTCACTAAAGTCTACGCGGTTTCGAGGTGTGTGAGATCTGCTATTGCTAGTGAAGAAGTGATTTGTAGATTTTGATGGTGCAGGAGTGAGTCGACGAGCTTGACCAAGCCAGCTTCGTCGTCAAGCTTTGTCCTTTTCCTTTTCCTCTTCCCTTTCTTTCTCATCAGCCATCCATCTCCGACCATCATTTCTATCAGCCATTGTGTACATTTTACTTTACTGCCTTTCTGGCCGCACCTCTCACCTTCTCTCCCTCGCAGAGAAGGTTGACGTGCGTGCCATGGCACCTCAGGTAAGCGTCTTCTCGAAAGATCTTTCTGTTCTCCCCTGTCCACCTTCCTACAATCGCATAACGCTGCGCGCTTCGGCGTGTTGTTTATTCTTAGACACTCTCTCATACATTGCCTTTGCTGTCTTATCCTACCTGCGTATGCCCACTCTCAGACGCTTGCTACAGCGCGCAGCGTCGGAAGATCTCTCTGTTCTCCCCAATCCACCTGCCTTTCACCAAACAACGCTGCACGCTTCGGCGAGTTTTTCATCTCCAGGCACTCTCTCCTATCCTGCCTTTTCGAGCCTAACTCACTTGCACATGCCCCCTTTCATGCGCTTGTCACAGCGCGCAGCGGCTTCACACCTGCAAAGTCGTCATCGTCTGGAGACACTTCATCTTTGCTGCACGGAAAAGTCACAGATCTCCCATTCTCAGCTCACGGCTTTACATGTCACAACTTGTGGCCTGTCGAGTCAGCCGCTGGCTTTGGGTTCCCTGACCTTCACCTTTCCATCGCATCCACTCTTTTCTACCTCGTTCACCGCGTCACAAGCTCCTCTAGAACCAGCCCTGACTTTTCCTTTCCAACAGCTAAGCGGGGACATGAACCCTGCTGGACCCGTCTTCACCTCTCGCAAGGGTGTCTCGAGCTTCTAGGACAGTGGCAGCTCGTCTTCCAACACCATCTACACTTCTGCCACTCCCAAGCCCGAGTCTGGCGATGAGGCTCCTACCACTCCTGCCACTGGAGTCAAGAAGACTCCCAGAAAGAGAGCTGCTCCCAAAGTCTACAGCAAGCTGTCGACTGCTGTCAGCAATGCCGCCCCAGTTGATGTCGGCTTTGAGAACGACACTGTCCACAGCAAGCCTCTACCCAAGGACGCCGGCCACGGTCAGACCGCGAAACTCCCTGCTACCCAGCCGTTCGACTTGGTTGGTTCTTTCTTGCTCGAAAACGGTCTCCAGGCTATCATCGTCAAGCCCAGTGCTCCATTCCCTTTCATGAAGCTCCCCAAGGATATCCCCACCAGAATCCTGAGCCTGAACTTGGCTCCTACCACCAAGAGCAGAAGCGAGATCGTCACCGAGAGCAAGAGTGGCCACGTCAAGACTAAGGATTACAACTGGAGAGATGGGCTTGGCCATGGACTCCGAAGTGCACCTGACCATGAGAGATTCTGGTGGCAGACCTGGTCTGACTGGTGAGTAGGTTCTGCTTCTTCCCTGTCTTATCCACGTTGCTAATCTTTCTTCAGAGCATGCAATTTGCTGCGGGCCGTGCCTCGAAGAACGATTTGACACCCACCGATCCTGAGTCCAGGCAGTTGCATAGGTGGCTGGCTCGGGACTCGGTGGGCTAGTGTCGCACGCAGCTTCAAGAAGGCGAGTGGCCCGCTCTGTCGTTTTTGGCCTTCGCTAACCTCATCACAGACTCAAGTTCTCCTGGTGGCTGTGCATCCTTGGTCCAGGCAATCGAAGAGGTGGTTGGCCCGGGACACAGCACCAGCGAAAGTCACCATGAAAGCTTTCGACACGGAACAGGCTTTGATCGCATCGCAGCCGGACACTCGACCAACAGCCAGCCTCAGCAGGTCCCGATACCCGTTTTTCCACTTTCCCTTGCAACAATGCCGAGGATTGAGGGAGGCATAACTGGTCACCTTCAAGTCGCGACAACCCAAACACTCTCAAGACCTCTTCTACTTCTACGTTCGCCAGACATCCTCAACAAAATGCCTCCCAAGGTTGCGTCCAGTCGGATTTACTCGAAGAACGGAAGCGAGGAGAAAGTGTCGTTCAGGGAGAGAGAAGCAGCGGTCCCTGTCAAGAAGCCAGCCGCCTACGCGACCGATTTTGTATGAGCTTCGCTGCCGTGGTTAGAAAAGTCTAGTGCAAAGCAGTATTCGACCGCATCCAAGAGATAGCCTCAGCAAGTCCCTAGCAATCTCAACACACTTTCCTTCTCCAATCTGCTCTCATTGATCATCATCGTCCTATCGAGTCGACGCCTCATGTAAATGTCATTTCCTTTTTCCTTCTGTGGGAGTCTCAATTTAGCAGACAATCGTCAGTCTGTTCGTCCAACCTTTACTGTCGATTCGAGCTTCTGTTGTTCAAGCCGCCTGTTCTCTCTTCGTGTGCCGTGCTTGTTCTTCTTCCTCGAAGGCCTTTGCTCAGCTTTGTTGGCGTCTCTGAGCAACCTGAATGTAGGGGTGGGCGGTACACTGAGGGGATATACCGCTGTTGCTCGATACGACTCGAAAGGCCTTTCCTTGTCTGAACACTTGCTATAACTTCCCACTACTGCTCCCGTCGTGATGGCATCTTGGCTTTCCATGACGCTTTGCATGCTCTCTACATTATGTATGCGCCTCTCGTCTTGTGCCTTGCGATACCTCTGCAGAGAACTGACTCGTTGACTATGTCCTGAGGAAAAATGGCAGTAGTTATCAAGTCTGAAGATGGTAGACAGGAGCAAGGTGAGACCAGATTGAAGGCATCAGATGTCCGGTCAATGATATAAGTTGGCGGAGATAGGCAATACCTGGTACTGTCTCGAGCCAGAGTGATGAGTAGGCCATCCAGTCAGATCGAGTAACAACGTATCGGTATCTTTGGTCAAACCATCTATCTACGCATTCAGTGATACTTCGAGGAACTTTTGATACAGCGAGTTTGGCACGAGGCATCCCCAGTAGCTTTGTGCGGCCATACGCAGGATGATTGAGGCACAAGCCAAAGTCTGCTTTCGATGCAGGACTTTCGGATTCGTGTTCTGGTATCGCGAAGAGATCTTGTTGCTCGAGGTCTTGTCTAGACTGCTGAACAGGAGTTTCTTCCAGCATCTAGCGACATGTTCGAGATAATAAAAAATATCGTTCCATTTCAACAGTATGATATCTACTCTTCCTGTAACAATGGGATATCCGCCCCTGCCTCATGGCTGCCTTTGCTATCTTTGAATACTGCCCTGCTGAGAACCCTGATCTGGTCGTCTCTTCCTCACTGCTCGAATCAACAGTATTCTGTTGTTGCCTGGAGGCTGCCGTCCGTGACGGAGCTCGCGGTGTCTCGCTAGTCCGCTTTAGGCAATCTGGAAGCGAGTGAGCCTCCGGAAAGTTCTAGATGTAGGCAACGACGACACAAGCGAGCCCAGCACGGCCGTGATCTTTCGAGTGAGTGTTGATTCCGTCGAGGCGGCAGTCTCCGCTGAGTAAGCACTTCCGTCGCGCGCTCTCGACTGGCGCCTATAAGAGGCGCGCTCAGCTCCAAACAAACTCTCTTCCTCTCTCATCTCATCCGCGCTTCAGCTTGATCCGCAAACATCTCGAGCACCTTGCACTGTTTCCTCTCCACCTTTTTGTCTTATTAACATCCATCAACAACATCCATCAACAACATCCATCAACAACATCCATCAACAACATCCATCAACAACATCCATCAACAACATCCATCA
>SWBG01000062.1:0-136813 GCA_023848605.1 Aureobasidium sp. EXF-10728
TAGCCTAGTTATTCTACGCGGCCTTAATCTAGCTAGCGCCGAGGGCCTTCTTAGTAGCCTAGTTATTCTACGCGGCCTTAATCTAGCTACGCTTCTTAGCGCTAGAGCTAACTATAACCTAGTACTAATAGATAGGCTTTATAGGCGGTCGAGTAACGGGAAAATTCGTTTAAACCGATGTTAACCTCCTTAGCGTCTTACTAAGTTCGGTCTATAAGATTATTCTTAAGTCGCTTAAGTCTAGCGGGCTATTAGGGCTTATTAAGTAGCATATACGGGGCGAGTAGTATCCTTAAAGCTCTAGTTCTCGTGCTAAGGCGTAGGTAACCTACCCCTATAGGCTATAGTATTACGTAATAATACCGTTTTATCTTACCGCTCTTTACGCTATAGTATACTATACCGTTTTATTAGTCTATCTCTACCCTTAGAAGTCTAGTATAGTGCTTAGTTATAGAGTAATTGTTAGTTGTAGTTTTTTTGCCCTTAGAAACTATTATATTATATAATAACACCGTTCTATCCTACCGTTCTTTACGCTATAGTATACTATACCGTTTTATTAGTCTATATCCGTAATTAGAAGTCTAGTACGGTGCTTAGTTATAAAGTATTTATTAGTATAGTCGGCATTATATAGGCAATATAATAGACATAGCACAATAAGGTAAATAATAGAGTAGAGGGAGAATTAGTTTAATTAAATTAGAAGAAAACTTTTAAAGTAGAAGGCTCTAGTTCTATAGAGCGCCCTAAGTACTAGCCGCGGTAGTAGTAACACTCCTTAGATAACGCTATAAAGAGTAAGAGTAATACCGCCTTTTAAATCGAAGGCGAGAGCTCTAACCTTAATCTAGTAACTAGACTTAGTAAGGGGAATAGTAATAGAATTACGTACCTCCTTAATACGGCCGTAGCGAAACTTACTATTAATAATATAAACTACGATCTTAAGATACTTCTAGCGGAGGTCGTCTATAGGATTAGTAGTTATACCGGGGCTCTCTAAAATAGTAGTATCGGTAAAAAAGAACTATTCGTTAATAATAGTAAGGTTAAGGTTAAGACGTTACTAGTTAATAGGCTTAGGCTTATTACAACTCTAAGGATTATAAGAGATCTCGATAGGAGTAGCGTCGTCGGCACTATTAGAGCGAGGACCGTAGCTAAAGTTAATATTAGAGTAAGGACTATAGCTAAGGTTAAAGTTAGAACGGGAAGGGAAGCCTAAAGAGGTAGGACTATAGCTAAAGTCGGAAGGGGAAGGGAAGCGCGAAGAGATAGGACCGTAGCCGGACTTAGGGCGTAAAGGGGTACGTAGGCTAAAGCTAGGGCGAGGGGGGGAGCCTAAAGAGGTAGGGCCGTAGCCGCCGGTAGCCTTATTTAAGGGGCTATTAGGAATATAAGCGTCCTACTTAAGGGCGATAGTAGTAGGGTAAGTATTAGTAGAAGGGTCGTCTATAACCTTATCGTCGGTATCGCGGACTTTATCGTCGATATTACGGACCTTATCGTCGGTGTTATAAGATCTATTATTATTATTAAACTAGGGGCCGGCCTAAGCCTTTATGTTAAGAGCCTATAGAGGTAATTAGCTTATAAAATTAAGACGTAGCATAGAAGCGTACCCTTCTCTTTTTACTAGTACTAGTCTTCTAAGGAACGGCGCGCTTACCGTTACCGGTAGCGGAAGTCTTACTATTAGTAGAGTCTATAATGTACTATATATAGTAAGTTTATAAAATAATAATAACGTTTATAGTAGCCTACTAGATATAACGTAGAAGACTTATAGTAAAGGGTAAAAGATAGATGCGTAGAAAAGAAGATAAGAAAAGTATAATATTAAGGGTAAGGTTAAACTAACGCGTTTATAGACGCTAATATTATAAGTAAAGTAACTAGCGCATCGAACGACGCGATTAGTAAAACTTATTTTAATCGCGTTAGTTTTTTATAGAGGTTAACGCTATATAAAGTAACTATTTTAATATTATATAAACACTACTAGTAAAGTAGTATAAAGCTAGTCTTAGCGGAAGATAAGTAAAGTAGTTACTAGGAAGAAAGAGTAGTAACGTAGTACTATTATTCTACGGGTATTAGGAGCTCTACGTAGTAAGGATAGTATAGGGCTTTTATAGGGTAGGCTACGGTATAGCTCGTAGTATAACGGCGTAGAGCGCTATACTAAGCTCTCTTCCTCGTTAAGTACTAGATATAGAGCTAAAGACCCTACGTTCGACTTAATAACTACGTTCGAACAAATAGGCCTTATTAAAAACTAAGCACTAATTACACTTAAATAATAGTTTTATACTAATAACGCTACTAGTAAAACTCCGGCAGATATGTTTCTTTTAGAAGTAATATTAATAAGAAGAGCAAGTACCGGCTACCCGTATAGTAATAACCGGTTAGTTACTTATAATAGGCGGTACTATCGCCTCTTTAATAACGTATATAGTCTAGAGCTTACGCTTCCTCTTTACCAATATTATTACCTAATTACTAAGCTCCGGGATCGGTAGCTAATGCCCTATAGTATCTAGGTAGTAAAGCTAGTTAGTTATACGGTTAGGCGGTAAATAAGGAAAATTTTACTATAAGGCCGGAGAGACCGTAACGACGTAGACCGAGTCTTAATTTATAGTAGAGATAGAAGGATAGAGCGAGAAAAGTAATACGGTAGATGCTTTTAGGTAATTTATATGCCTTAGGAATTAAAGGCTTATATCCTTAAGGATAGAGACAAAACCGGCGTACTTTATGCATCTAGTATCTTTATTTTTTATAGTAGAATATATGCCGGATACGGACTCGGGCTTAAAGAATATAAAGAGAGGCGTAAAACTATAAAGAGAAAAGCTTATTAATATCTATGTTAAGGTTAATAGCATTAGCATCTAAGGGTAATGCATCGATTTAAGTAAAAGAAAGTAGGCCATTTAGTTAGCAGTATTTTTCTATATTATACTCTACGTTACCGGTATAGTAAACATCTTATATATGTTGCTATTAGCTTAGTTTATAGCCGGTGTTTATATATATATTTCCCTCTTAGCCTATAGCCTTTTATGTCGTTTATATACGGACCGGCTATCTATCGGGGCGGATATAGAACCCGTAACGGGCAAGCTCCTAGAGCTCTTAAGTTAAGAGTAGTATGCTTAATATATTAGTTATGTTAATTTTCTTAATGTCGCTCTTAGTCTAGATAGTCTATATGTCTTAGTGTCGTTATAAGAATAACCTAGTAATTATAATTATATACTAGTTATATAAAATTCTCTACGGTAGTACGCGGCGCTTATTATTAACTAGCTATAATAGAACGGCTAAAGCGTAAAGCTTATAAATGCTTTACCTCTTACTATCTAAGTGGAATAG
This sequence comes from Aureobasidium sp. EXF-10728, assembly GCA_023848605.1. Lineage (NCBI taxonomy): Eukaryota > Fungi > Ascomycota > Dothideomycetes > Dothideales > Saccotheciaceae > Aureobasidium > Aureobasidium sp. EXF-10728. Next base: position 3,391 of record SWBG01000062.1, read on the forward strand.
TATAGGGTATTAGATCTCCTTTACGATATTTAGCTATGCGTTTTTAATTCGGCGGCTTATAGCACTCTACTAATCTCGTGCTATTATAGAGCTTACTAAATAATAAGAGGCTAGCAACCCTATTAGTATATCCCTCTAGCTAGCAGTTTTAGAAAGATATCGGTAGGGCCGTATATAGCCTTCTAACCCTAAAGCGGACTAGTTATTACTATATAAAGTATAGCGGGGGACCGGCTAGCTTAAAGGACTAATATCTAAGGGATACTCTACTAGGGTCGTACTAACCGTAATAATCTTAGTAGAGTAAATAGCACGTTTTTCTATTATCTTATTAATTAGACGCTCTACTAATATAATATACGTAACTATATAAACAATTATAGCGTTAACCTTTAGTACGTATAGTCTAGCAAAAGATAGAAAATCTCGCGGTAGTACCCTCTAATTATTTTATCGAAAATTACCGGCCACTAGTTAGTAGTCTTATTTAAGCGTCTAATTAATAAGATAAGTTTCTCTAAGTTATCTTATAGGGTATAAGGTTAAAAGTGTTAGATTAGAAAAGAAGCCTAGGTATAAGATAAGTATAACCTAGACTAAATTACATTTCTACCGTACCTTAGAATAATTACTATAATTCCTAGTTCTTATCTTTCTTGGATTATTAATTATTATGTACTATTAACATAGCATTCTACCTAAGTAAATCCCCTATTTAACATAATGCCTTGCTAGTTAAAAAATATTATCCTTATTCTTATTCTCTTCCTTATCTAATAAGACTATAACTACGTTCTCCTTATTCTTAATCTACTAGAGGGTATTAGTAGGCTAGTTACGGGAATTGCGGTTAAGTATCGGCTCGTTAGTAATATAGCCTTAAATTTAGGCTAGGTGTCTTATAAACGTTCTAACTTAGCGGTTACTATAGTAGTTAGTAAAGCGGCCTATAGGGTTAACGATAACGTTAGTAGGGGTAGGAGTATAGCCGATAGCCTAGTCGACTTTAAGGCTAATAGTAGTATATACGCCGTTAATAACATAAGTAGCGTTAAAGACATTATTCTTTATAATATAAGCGGTAACGCGTCTATACTTAATAGTAAGAAAGGCGGTCTACTACTCTATATCTTAGGTATACTTAACTAGAGTAACGGCAAGGCGGTAAGTAAGGTAAGTCTTATCTAGCATAAAGATATCTACCGAATTTCTAGTAGCAATTATAGCGTCGTTAGTAATTTATTAACGTTCTTATAGAGTAGCGTAAGGTAAGGCAAAAGACATTTTAATAGTAACTAGTTAATTATTAGAAGCCGACTACTATAAAAAGACTTAGAAAAAACTTATAGATAGGGCTTTAAAAGAGAAAGACAAAAAGGTTAATACTAAGTTTAAGAATAGGCCGGTATTAAGTAAGATAACTAAAAACATAATTAGTAAGCAGGTTTAAATTATAAGTAGTCGGACCTATAAGACTTACCGGCGTAAGAGATAAAGATTATGGTTTAGTTAAGTAACTTAATAAGCTATAGGCAGATATAAGATAAGGCAATATTAATATAGTAAAAGAGGTTAGAAGGCAAAAGAAAACTAACTAATATTAATAGAGTAGAAGAGGTTAAGAAGTAAAAGAGACCTTCTTTTATAATGCCTCTAGTAACTAGTAACGTTACTACCTAATATTAGTAAGTGTTAAGAGACATAAATAGTGTTAAATTAATCTATAATACTATTAGAAATAGAGCATTAATCTAGGCGGTTATTAAATAATAACTTACTAATAATAGCACTTATTAGCTAAGTAACAGAATAATACTACTACCTTACCTTTCTCTTACGGTCTATTAGCTACATCTACCTTACTTATATACCTTTACTTAACCTCTCTACTTAACATTCTTACTCTTCGTACCTTCCTTCCTCTATAAGATCTATTGTTATACGCGCTATTATCCTTTATTAACTCTATCTATACGATTAGTACTTTTATACTTACCTATACCTATAAGGTTAGCTAGCGCATAGAAAACTAAGCCTTATTAACACTCTTAATACTAACCATTCTTATAGCAAGCTATTATAGCTAGCTAACTCTAAATAGCTATTACTAACATCTATTAAAGAGCTAATAGCCTTACTAACAAGACGCCAAGCGCCGATATGCTAAGAATCGTTAAAGACCTCTAGAACATTATAACCGACTATATACGTTAAGCTAATCCCTTAGAATAACCTTAGGATAAGCCGCGGATCTATCCCTATAATATGTCCTTTAGAGACGGAACTTTAAGAAATGCATACTATATCCTTAAACTACGTGGCATAAAACTAGATAACCTTATATAAGATTAGTAGGAGTTAGAGGTCTAGAAAGAAAAAGACTAAAACATATCCCTTTACGACTAGAGGCGATTTAAGGGGGACGGTAAAGGACCTTATATATATATTATATACTTTAAGTTAGGCGGTAACGATAGTAACAATTAGTATGCCGTTATACTTATTACCTTTAAGGAATATATATAGGTATTTAACTTAGAGTGTAATATCGACCGTTTTACCTAGGGTAAAGACGGACGGCAAACTATATAGTCTACTAAGTTAAAAGGAATTCGCCTTACTTAAGGTCTTACTAGAAATGAATTTAAGACGGATCGTTTCTAGATTAAGAAGGGCCGCTAATAGTATCTTATTAGTCTAGAAGATAGTCCTTCCGGTAAGTAATAGTACATTACCTAGGTAATTAAGGCCCTTACTAAGGTAGTACTAACCTACTTAATTTAACCTATAGAGAATGGAAAATCTTTTAGGGCTAAATAGAAGTTATAGTTTAAGCCGCTTAGGGGTATAGGCGAGATTATAGAAGTAATAAAATAAAGGGTTATCTAGATTCTAGTAATTATAGGTAGTAAGAGTGCATCTAAGATAGTAGAAAACAAAAAGGCTAAGTATAATAGATTAGAGCTATAAACGTATGTACTATTAGTATAAATTTAAACTATTTGCTAATTTAACTATGCTTATACGTATAGATTATAGTAGTATACCCTCTCTATAGGCTTACTAGCTAAAGTTAGAGCTTAGTGCTCTATACGGGCTATACCGTAAATAGCGCCGAGTCTACTTAAGTATATATTTATACTTATATTTTTTTTTTATAGGATAGTAAGAATAGCTACGTATACCTACTAAGTTAAAACAATTAGTCTAGTAGTTATAAAACATATAAGTAACATTTTTTTATAAAATAATAAAAGTAAGAACTAGAGATAAAAAAAAACTGTATTAACTAGCCCTTCCTTAAGGCCTTAGCAACCGCTTTTAGTGCTTAGAGTTGCTATAAGATAAATTAGAAAATGCAAAAACTAGAAGGAAAAAAACTGCATTAACTAGCCTATCCTTCTAGCCTTAGTAACCACTTTTGGTGCTTAGTTCTACTATAACATAATAAAAAAAGTAAAAACTAAAGGGGTAAAACTGCTTAGTTAACTAGCCCTTTCTTATAGGCGCTTCTAGTGCTTAATCCCCCTAAAAATAAAGGAAATAAAACAAAAACAAGAAAACATTAGGACCCTAATCTACTACCTTTTAGACTACTCCGTAAAGAGGTAGTCTCTCTAGCCATTCTTCTTAAAGCGCTACTAGAAAAGATCGTTAAGGTTAGCGGCGGCCCTTTTCTAAAGCCTAAAGTTTATTCTCTCTAGCTAGTATGCACTAGTTACGGAATTAAGGGTTCTCTAGTTATAAACGATATTAAAGTTCTTTTAAAGGCCTCCAATACGGGCGCTATTCTTATCCTATAGGGTTATTACTAGTATCGGGCTTATAGCCTATTCCTCTAAGAGTTTGCTACCGAGAAGAGTATAGCTAAAGGTAGCTAGTACTATACGCCCCTCTTTAAATCCAACCTTAATAAAGCCGTACTAAGCAAGTTCGTACTTAAGAGAAGCGTCGTAAGGAATAGTAGGATTCTAGTCCTAGGTTAGAAGGTTAGGGTACGTCTTATTACGGGTAAGGTAACTTTTGTTAACTATATTCTTATTAGTTAAAGGCTTAAGTAGAGACGTACGGTATACGCCGTCGTTAGGGTTTCTAACGCAAGCTATATCGGTTAGAGTAGTACGATTAGGTATATTAGCTTAGTTAGACATTATATAGAGTAGGACGTATAGGTCTTAGAGGTTATTTCTAGAGGAAGAAAGTATTAGCTAAAGAGCAAAAGAGAGTAGAGTAGAGTAAAGAGTAAGACGACTTACTATTATTATAATTAATAAGAGATTACGTAATGCCTTAGCGTAAAGTAGTAGTAAACGCTACGATGCTAAGTACTAGTAGTGCCAAAGAGAAGAAGGTAGTACTAGGCAAGTTAGAGATGTTATAGTAGATAGATAATATTAATAAAGCAAGAAGAAAAAAAGATAAGTTAAGCTAGCTTAATAACGATATTATTATTATAGAAAGGGTTAATAGCTAGCTAAGGTAGTCTTTTTATATAATAATACCTTATTAACGCTACTACCTTAACGCGCTTAATTGTTAAGTAATAATAACACTATTATAAAGTAGTAATAATACTATGTAATTAGAGTAGTTATTACTAGTTTAGCTTACTTAGCAATGTTTCTATCTTATTAACGTACTTTAGAGTATTAACCTAAGATATAAAGGATGTAATAGACTTAAGATAGCCCCTATTAGGATAATAAGGTTATTTATAAGGTTAGCTAGAAAGCCTAGTAAAGAAGCATACTCGGGCGGTAGTATAGCTTAAGAAGATACCGTTTATATAGCTTAATCTCTACGGCGCTATAATGTATAAGCGTAGAGGAGTTAAAAGCTAGCCTTAAAACTTTAGTATGGGCAACTAGTTAATATAACATCTTAGTAGTAACTTAAGAAGACACCGTTTATATAGCTTAATCTCTATAGTGCTATAATACGCGAGCGTAGGAAAGTTAAAAGCTAGCCTTAAAACCTTAGTACGGTTAAGTAGTTAATAGTTAGAAACTAATATAGTACCTTAAGAAGACACTATTAATAACGTTAGTTAATTTATAAGAGGTTACGGCCTTTCTATTAAAATAGTAGTAAAACTACCGTCTATAAAAGGTAGTTAGTAAATTTAGCCGATAGCCTACCCTATAAAAAAATCTGTCCTTTGCCCCTCTATAACTAATTACTTAACTTATATTATGCTAAATAGGTACTAATGTCCGTCTTATCTAGACTAACTTGCCTATATCTACTATTGCCTTAAATAACTTATAGGGGCATTCCTAGATACCGCAATATTAATTAAGAATATAAAGTAAAGGTACGTCGTAGATTTTAGGAGCAATCGACTTATCTAGGTCGGTATTAGCGGTGCCTAATTTAAAGTTAGCTATAAAGCTATAAGAATAACGATCTAAATGCCTTTAAGTACGTACTATTAAAGTTATAAAAGGGCTAAGCTATAACTAACTACTAGTCGGGCGGGAAAAGTATGTTATAATTAGGTACTCTAGTAGGGATTAATAAGAGATAAGACTCTCGGATAGTAAAAGAAAGTAGCTAGCTAACCTATTAAAGGCAATATTAGTACTTAAGAGTAGGTTTTACCTAGACTTAGCGCTTCTCTATTAGAGAACTAATAATAACATCTAAGGCATATTTATTAACTACTATAAGAAGACCTATAACTTCCTTCTTTATAATACTAGCGTCGTCTACCTAAGGGAGCGGATTATCTAGGGCTAGGTTAAGATACTACTACTTATATATAAGTAGTTATTGTCGAACGCGTACCTATATCTTACCCGATAGCTACTAAATAGGTCTACCTCTTAGAGCGACTAGGGCGCGAGTATTAGTAAGTAAGGTCCTATACTACTTAAATAGCTTAACGGCTCTTTCCCTAGAAGACGGCGAATATAGGGATAGAGGCGAATCTAGAGACGTCCCTAAAGAAGGCAAGACTAGAAACATTTCTATAGAAGACAAATCTAGAGACTCTACTAATAGACGCGGACATTATTTTTCTTTCTCCTCTTTCTAGCGCATAGCTACGGTATAAGTTATGCTATTATCTACTAAAAGTTTAAGGTACTCTTTAGTAAAGATATCGTATAAGATAGACTACTAATTTAAGATCTTACGGGTCGATATAGAAATCTAAATCTTAATTACTATAGAGGGTAGAGTAATCGTACTTATATCGTCGTCGTTATAGCGGGAAGTAAGAAAGCTAAGGTCTATCTAGGCTTTATTAAGAGCGACCTCTAGCTTAAGCTCTACTATCTCGCGGTAGGGTATATATATAAATAAGTCGCTAATAGCATTAGTAAGTATAAACTATATTCCGGTAGACGGACGTAGGTTAAGAGAAGGCGCCGGCTAGGTAGTTAGTAAATAAGAGCTTAACATAATTATAGCAGATATTAATAATAGATATAACGGCGGTAAGTCTAGTAACGGCGGCGAGTCTAATAGCGGCGGTAAGTCTTATAACGGCGGCGAGTCTAGTAACGGCGGTAAGTCTATTATAATATAATAAGTTAGCGGTAATTACGTAGAGCTAATAACGACTATAGGTAGCGCTAAAGTTTAAATCTAACCGTTAACATACTATATAATCTTTTCTTATTTAATAAGGCCGGTATAGTTAGAAGAGATAACGCTATCGATAGAAAAGATGTTAGTAAGAAAAAAAGAAGTTAAAAGGCATAGATAGAGAGTTACTTTTAGTAGTAGTAGGTAAAGTAATATGTTACTAGAATAGTTAGTCGATATAAGTCTTAGAAAGAAATTATAAATATTCTAATATGCATTAGAGGCATATAATTTAAAGTAACTAAGGCTCTATATAGCAAGTCTTAAATATAAATTTATAAATATTATAATGCGCATTAGAGGCATATAACTTAAAGTAACTAAGGCTCTATATAGCTATACTTATATGTCTCTAAGTAGTTAAGAAAAAGACCCTAGCTTAATAGGTTAAAACATTTGCTAAGTAAGAAGTCTAACCCTAGGAGAACTTAACGTCTACTCGTAAGCTATTAAAGGTAAACTACTACTAAGACACCTAGTAGGCTAATAAGACCTATATAGGCCTTTAATATAGTAGTAGGAATTAGAAACGGGTTTACTACCTTTCGGTAAGAGGGTATCCTACCTAAGAAACCTATAACTAAGAAGTCTACTAATAAGTATAAGGCTAAAGTCCCTAAAGGGAAAATTAAAAAAGACGCCGGCTAAGTTAACGGCTATATAGACTATAACGACGATAATAATAAAGAGGATAAAGCTAACGAGTATATTATTAATAAGAGTATAGTATAAGCCTTAGCTAGAGCCTAAGACACTAGAAAAAAAGGGTACTAAGAGAAAGTTAATAGCATAAGACATACCGGAACTCTTTAGGTTATATGCCGCTCTAGTCTCTACCTCTTCTACCATTTTAGACTAGCTCTAAGGTATCTAACGTAAAGTAGAGAGTATTAAGGCTAAATATAGACTACTAGCATATAAATTGCTTACTCTATTTATATAGCAGCTGCCGTTTTAAGAGCGTTAATTACTTAAATTAGGTAACTATAAACTGCTATATAAAAAGCTTGCTTCTCTTATTCTAAAACCTTTTCTAGTATAATAACATTAACCGGCCTATCTCTTAAGACTTTATTAGGCACTACCCTTCTTTATACTTTATAACTTCCTTCTTTATCTTAACATCTAGCTCTTTTATCTTTAATAAACACTAACTAAGTAAGATTCTTAAGGTAAGTCGCCCTATATAATAATTTCTTCGTTACTAACCCGTAGATAGAGTAACACTTTAATTACCTAATTACGCTTTTACCGATCCGCCTTAATTTAGCGCGACGATCTCTTATACTAGTAACTTCCTTAATACGACTTAACATAACGAGCTCTTATATTAGTAACTTCCTTGACGTAACTCGGCGTAGCGACCTCTTATACGATTAACCTTATTACCTCGGCGTAGTAACCTCTTATACTATTAACTTCCTTACCTCGGCGTAGTAACCTCTTATACTATTAACTTCCTTATCTTAGCGTAGCGACCTCTTATACTATTAACTTCCTTACCTATACGCTAGAGCATTCTATTACTACGTATTAGTTCTTCTATACATTATATAACGCCTAATAAAAACTAAAATAATAGTTATATTGTCTTCTAATATATCTTCCGCTAACCCTTATAGCAATCTTAACGGCCGGCGCTTATATAACGCGCTTATTAAGCATACCTCCGAGGATTATAGTAAGACTAAGCGCTAGCGCCTTAAGCTATATAGATATATTGGTATATTTAAGAAGTTAGTTATTAAAAACATGTTTTAAAACTAACTTTTCTATTTATATAGTCTACTATAAAGATCTTAGAATCCGCCGTATAGACGCTAACGACTTTATTAAGATGTTCTATTTGCTTTACTAAGTTATTCCTATAATTAGTAAGCATATCTAGATCCGTGCCATTATACGTAACGCTAGAAACCGTTTTAAGCCTAGCGTCTATACTAAGAAATTAGATAATAAGCTAGATCTTAAGAGCTAAGATAGTAATATTTACTTAGGCGACATAGAGACAAATCGCGTATAATAGGCCTTCCGCTTACTCTTTATTAGCGTAAGTATAAAGGTAATCGGCAAGAGTACGGATCTAAGAGGTCCGGAATATATCTATAGAGGTAATGTTAATATAGGTATAAAGAAAGAATACTAGAAATATAAGGAGCGTAGCAACATATATAGACTTATCTAGCACATAGTTAAGGCTATTATTAAGGGCCTTAGTATCTAGACTATTAAAGTTAGTAGTAATGTAGCTCGTACCGACGAAGTTAACTACCTATAATAGATACTCCGTAACGATAAGGGAAAGCCCTATAAGGAGAAAATTGCTAGTCTCTTTAGCGTATATAAAGCGGCCTATACTTACTACCTTAACGCCGGTATAGCATACTAGTGCATCGACCAAATTAAGTAGAAAACCGAGTTAGATGTAAGAATGGCCTATAAGGTTAATAAAATAGAGAAGAAGAAAAAGGGCGATAAGAAAAAGCGTAAGGAGAAGAAATAAGATATTAAAGGTATGCTTTTTTTTTCTTTTAGATTAGTCGGATTAATATAATACTAATTCTTATTTTATAGCAGGAGCAAATAGAGTTATAAGATAGCTTTAAGATAGGCTAAGGAAAAAGGGGCAAATTATAAACTATAAAGAGAAGAAAATAAAGGAAAGTTAAAGGATAATCTACTAACGACTAAGAACTAGAAATAATAAACTAGACTTTTAAAGATGTAAAGAACGGTTTTACTAGACATGCTATATTAAGAATAGGGAAATGGAAAAGGCTAGAGCTCTAGAAATTAGGTAATAATGCTAAAATATAAAAGGTAATATCTATTAAATGCTTCTATTACTCTCTAGAAAAGGTAGTCTTTAGCTACTTAGTACGGTTAACATATCGACCGGATAACTAATCTCTAGATAGATTATAGGTCTTCTTATATAGATTTCTAACTAGTATTTCGGCTTATCTCTTTTACCTTTATAGCTATAAAGACAAGGTACTTAGCTAGGACTAGCCTATCTTTAGCCGAGGGGTCGTCGATTTAGGCTAAGACTAGGATCCCCTCGGCCGGGGTGTTAGCCTTCTAGACGGACTACGATCTTACGTAGACGAGGCTTATTTCTAGCTCTAGAAAGGGGTAGACCTACCTAGTACCTAGCGTAAAGGTTATAGAGGGCGTTATAATAGGCTAATACTACTAGCTCGCGGACGAGACGATATTAGTAGGGAACTTAGTATAGTAGTTAGTTACGCCGGCGGCGTTAAAGGCGAATACTAAACTCGGGTCTAGGGAGGAGACAATAGAATATTATAAGGATAACTTAGAGCTTTCTAGGTAGAGGAGAATAATAACCCTTAGAGCACTACCGGACCTAGCCGACCTAGAGTCTTAATAGCGGAGCTATAATATCTAGGATCGGCAAATAAGGAGAAAGTAGATATATATAGACCTAGACCGGTAAGGACCGTCGAAGGTATGCCTTTAGTTAGGGCTATACTATACTCTATATCGTCGGAAAACTAGGAAGCATATTAAGAGGGCCTTAGTAATGCCTAAGCCGACGAGTAAGACTATAACCGAGATTATAACCGAATATGTTACTAGATCGCGTTAATTTCCTCGATCTAACGACTAGTACTATAGGACGTACTACTAATCCTCTCGTTTATAACTTTCTAAATCTATTAGAGTAATAGTGCCCCCTATCGGTGTAATTCTAACTAAGTCTAATATTACTAGGCGGGTAGTATCTTCTTAACTATAGTAGGCATCTCTCGATAATAGTAGTTAATAAGTAACTAAAGCGGTTCGTCTAGGATATATACCTTAGGAGGAAGGGGAAAGAGATAACTAGGTCGCTTTTTAGTAATAGCCGTTTAACACTAGGAACGGACTTCCTTATATATAGCGCCTATAAAACCGTTAACTTAAATAGTAGCAAGCTCTCGAAGTGTAGGTAGTAATTAAAAAGACGGTACAATATCCGGATAGTAGCTATTATAATAGCGGCCCTTAAAGCGTACCGGGCGAATAGGATACTTATACTTAGTAAGTTCTTTTTTATAATAAGCGAGAATCTCTTTTTAAATATATTGTCTATTAAGACTAGCATTAATAATAGTCTATAACGCTAGTTTTAACGTTCTTAGGGTCTTACTTTTAGTAGTAGGCTACTAGGATAAAGATAGCGTCTATTATAAGTTTATAGGTTAGAACGCGGATAGTAATCTTAACGGCTTCGGACGTCTAATATAAGGTATAGCTCCGGTCTATAGAGGCATTAAAAGTTGCTTACCCTCCTAGTCGGTTTTATAGTTATTTATAATAGAAGCGGGCTCTTTAGTAGTAATAATCTTAAGGTCGGCATTTCCTAGCGGGAGCATTTCCTAAGCCTACTTCTTATAGAGTAGGATAGTAGTACTAGGTCTTTTATAAATCCTACTTTAGACGGCGCGTCTAAACCGCTATACTACGGTCTTAAGATCGCGATTAAGTAGTATACCGTAGAGAATAACGGTTTTAACCTCGTTAAGATCGATTCTAAGACTAAGAGACTCGGTTATAACGATAATGCGTAGCTAAGCACTACTAGTAGAAAAGACCTAGAAAAGAGCATCCTAGGTAGGCTTACTTATAAGGCTATAATAGGGCTTAACGGTCTAATAAATAACGTCTACTAAGATGTCGGGGTGCTCTATCGAAAGCTAGAGCTAGAGCTTCTCGGTTACCTTAAGGTAGAGATACTTATTATCGATAAAGATTACCGTCTTAGGAATTAATAAGAGAGCGGAAGGACCGACTCCGCGCTATACCCCCTAGAGGGTAAAGTAAAGATTATTAAAGGTCTTATATTTCTTAGGCGTTAGCTCTTATAAAACATACGCGATCTCTAGACGGTTAATAGAGCCTCGGACTTAGAAAACATTACTTTAAAAACCGCATTCCTTTTATAGGTTATCGATTAGTTCTAGACTTAGGGTTATAAAACATGCTATCTAGGGGATATTCGATCTAAGGTAAGCGCGGATAACGGATAACTAGGCATAATATAGCCGGAATTTATATCCCTAACGTCTAATAAGATAAGCTTTATTAATAGCAATAAGTACTACCTTTAACTTAAAACTAGGGTCGGTAAAGACCTTTTATATCTCCTTACTAATAGCCTACTTAGGTCCTATAATAAGGTAGGTGTAATTACCTTTAGTAACATCTACCTAAAACGTACCTAGAAGGTCGTACTTTAAGTTACTATTAAGAAAGAACGGCCGGCACGGCGTATCCTATATCTTAGTATTACGCTTAATACTAGTATTACTATTAACAAGCCGTTATTCTATCTTACTACTAATCTTATTAAGTAGAAGAATGCATATTATAATACTATCTTAAACTAATAAGAAAATAAGGTTAATAGGTAGACTCTTACTAAGGCCGGTTTAAGCTATAATAATATAGTCTTACTTTTTAAAGATAATTTAATATAGGGTAGCAAGTTAGACGTCGTTAAGGTGCTTACGTAACACCTTTAAGACCGCCCTTTATAGGTAACGTTTCTTAGCCTTAAGGATATCTAGCTTAGTTAGAACTAGACCTACGTCTTAAAATATATAGTTAAAGAAATACTTCCTAGCCTTATAGATTAAGGCTTACGCCTTTTAAAATGTAACATTATAAAGGGTGGCTAGGAATTGTTTAATTTAGGTTTAATTTAAGGGCGACAAAGACGGTAGGTAAGGCTTAATTTTAGTATTTACGGGTAATAAAAGCAATATAGATAATAGTAATAGTATAGTAGTTAATGCGGTAGGAATAGCGGAGTCTATAGGGGCGGCATAAGATGCAAATAGTAGATGCTACTACTACTAGTATAGAAATAGGTGCTAGGAGGATAACGCGTTAAGCGTAGAACTAGCTACGTATCGATTAATTTAGCTTAGAAACGTCTTAAAATTTGGGAAATGGCTATTTGTATCTAGTTATATATACCTAGTAATAATATAGTATGTGCTAAAGTGTGGTAGTACGGCGCTAAGAAATCGCGCTTAGATATCTAGCTCCGGCGTGTCGTTACTTTAGTAGTAAACGCTACAAAATGGCGTCGCGGCACGTAATATGGGCCTAAAACCTCCTAGACTGTAATCGCAAGACTCCTCTTGGCATGACGGAACTCTCCGAGCCAATTACAGTCTGGGGCTACCGAGGCAAGTGTTAGGCTCGCTGCTGGAGAGCTTGCCTGTGGTCCAAGCTCACGCCCGCGCCCGCCTTCTCCGCCGCGCCAAACTTGCGCCTGCCATCATTCAATACGGCAACCACGACCATTGGTTTTGATCGTCCGACACACTATTAACCAATTTCTGTACCGAATATCAACGCGACACCTCACACATCACACACAGCCATGGCCGACGCCGTTACACCCCCGGTGCAAGAGGCCACCGCGACCGATCAAAATCCTCTCGCGAACATGGAAGTCACAGACTCGGCGGCACGGGTACCTACGAATCAAGACAGCACTGCTCTGGAGCCCAAGAAGAAGACAAAGAAGATCATGGTCAAGAAAAAGAGGAGGCCCGCCAGAGTCCAGCAAGAAGGCTTCCAGTCAGAAAGGCCCGCTCAAACCGGCACAATTTTCAACATCTGGTACAACAAGTGGTCTGGCGGTGATCGCGAAGACGCCTACTCCTCCAAGCAACAGGCGAAGGGCAGGTGCAATGTTGCCACAGACTCTGGATATACAAAAGCCGACAGCATCCCTGGCAGCTACTTCTGCCTATTCTTCTCCCGCGGTCTGTGTCCCAAAGGCCAGGACTGCGAGTACCTTCACCGTCTGCCAAACTCGCGCGTAGAAAAAGAGGGTGGCTTGGGCGATATTTTTCCTTCCAACGTCGACTGCTTCGGACGCGACAAGTTCAGCGATTACAGAGACGACATGGGTGGTGTTGGAAGTTTCATGCGTGTCAACAGAACTCTATACGTGGGCAGGATTCACACCTCAGACGATATTGAGGAAGTGGTCGCCAGACACTTCCAGGAGTGGGGTCAGATCGAGCGTGTACGCGTGCTGCCGGCCAGAGGTGTGGCATTTGTGACCTACGTCCACTTGGCCAACGCGGTAAGTCGCCTGACCTAGATCTGAGTCGTTGGAAAGAAGCTGACAGTCACATAGGAGTTTGCAAAAGAGGCCATGGCACACCAACCGCTGGACAACAACGAGACGCTGAATGTGAGATGGGCAACTGTCGATCCAAACCCGCAAGCCCAGAAACGAGAAGTGCGCAAGATTGAGGAGCAAGCAGCAGATGCGATTCGCCGCGCGTTACCCGCAGAATACGTGGCCGAGATTGAAGGTCGTGGTGAAGGATGGGAGGAGGCGAGAAAGAGGAGAAAGGTTGAAGGCACATTTGGGTTGGCTGGGTACGAGGCGAGCGATGAAGTGTGGTATGCATCGGAGAAGGCCAGACTTGGGGCACCACAAGAGCCATATCTGCTTGAAGCTGGTGATCTAGAGGACGAGGACGAGGGTGCCCCGCTGCGGATCGAGGACATGAAGCGACAGGAGTCTTCCTCTGGAATTCTTGGAGGATCAACGCTGAGTGCATTGAAAGGCTTCACCGCGGGCTCAGGAGCGGCTGCCAGCAAGGCTCCGGACAAGCCTGCGGGTCCCTTGGTTGGATACGGGAGTGATGATGACAGCGACTAAGAAGCCAGACTCGGATATCCATAGCTCACATTAAACTTCGTTACCCCAATAGGCACAACAAGGTCATGGCAAACTTGCGTACGAGTGTTTCGTAGATGGCTACTATTGCATGGGTGCGGCGATAAGATAATGGTCGCTGATAAAGGCGGAGCTGGGACGCGGTGGCCAATGAGAGCGGGCTTCCCCACAAAGTGGTTCCAGAAAAAGTCTCGTAAAGTTTGAGAAAGAGCAGCGTCTTTTCTGCTGCAATTAATTTTTTGTCTTCCCAGTCGCATTCGACATCACATCACAAAATGGCACCCAGTCGTCGTATGCAGAAGCAGGGTGTGCCCGAGCCCCTGAACGAATCGCTGGTCTCGAGAAAGAGAAAGGATGCGCCTCCGCCGCCAGAGGCAACATACAAGAAGCGCAGAACCGACCCCAACAAGCCCAAGAACTCGGCTGGAAAGAAGACGACCAAAGGCCAATTCGCAACAAACGGAAAGACACCCAAGACGGTAGCAAAGAAGGCCAAACAACTGGTTGAATCCGACGACGAAGACATCGAAGACGACTCGGATGCCGTTGACGATATGGGCGTCCTGGAGTCGGACGACGAGCCTGCTGAGGATGACGACTTCATGGACTCGGATGACCCGGATGTGCAGCGCGCCATGTGGTCAGAGGATGAGGACGCCTCGGACGCTGAAGAGATGCTGAACGCTGCCAACATCGCTGGTCTTTCGGGTCGCCTCGATGAACAAGCCGCCCAAGAGGCTGCTGATGCACAAGCCGAACTCGAGGATGATGCCATGCAGACCAACATTGCTGCCGCCGACATTCCCGAGGACGAAGACGACGACGAGGCCGCTCAGCGAAAAGCAACTCTTGCTCCCGATCTCCAGCTGCTCCGTACCCGTATCACCGAAACCACCCGTGTCCTGACCAGCTTCAAGGAGCTGTCCGACCCTTCGCGTTCGCGTGCCGACTACATCAACTCGCTCCTCAACGACGTCTGCGCATACTATGGCTACTCGCGCTTCTTGGCCGAGAAGCTGTGGAGGCTGTTCACCCCCCAGGAGGCCCTTGCCTTCTTCGACGCCAACGAGACTCCTCGCCCTCTAGTCATCAGAACAAACACTCTCCGTACTCACCGTCGCGACCTCGCTCACTCCTTGATCAACCGCGGCGTTACTCTCGAGCCCGTTGGAAAGTGGAGCAAGGTTGGTCTGCAAGTTTTCGAATCTCAGGTTCCCTTGGGTGCCACTCCCGAATATCTTGCTGGACACTACATTCTCCAAGCCGCCAGTTCGTTCTTGCCCGTCATGGCTCTGGCACCGCAAGAGAACGAGCGTGTCTTGGATATGGCTGCTGCCCCCGGTGGTAAGACAACATACGCTGCTGCCCTGATGCGCAACACTGGTGTCATCTTCGCCAACGATGCCAGCAAAGTCCGTGCCAAGGGTTTGATTGGTAACATCCACCGTCTCGGTGTCAAGAACACTATTGTGTGCCACTACTCCGCTCTCGAGTTCCCCAAGGTCATGGGTGGCTTCGATAGAGTTCTTCTCGATGCTCCTTGCTCTGGTACCGGTGTTATTGCCAAGGATCAGAGTGTCAAGACCAACAAGACCGAGGCCGATTTCCTGCGCCTGCCCCATCTTCAAAAGCAGCTTCTGCTCGCCGCCATCGACTCAGTAGACCACGCCTCAAAGACTGGAGGTTACATCGTATACTCAACATGTAGTGTCACGGTTGAGGAGAACGAGCAAGTCGTTCAGTACGCTCTCAACAGACGCCCCAATGTCAAGCTTGTCAGCACCGGCCTTGTGTTTGGTAAGGAGGGCTTCACCAGCTTCATGGGCAAGAAGTTCCACCCCAGCTTGAAGGAGACCAGAAGGTACTACCCTCACGCCTACAACGTTGATGGTTTCTACGTTGCCAAGTTCAAGAAGGTCGGCCCTACACCTGCAAACGCCATCAAGGCCCAAGGCTCGGAAGAACAGAAGCAAAATGTTAAGAAGGACGGAGACGAGGAGATCATCGACAGAACCCCTATCAGCGAGGAAGCCGAGAATGACGAGTTTGGTGGCTTCTCGGACTCCGAGGATGAAGCCATCATCCAACGTGCCCGCGCGAAGCAGCTCAAGAAGAAGGGTCTCGACCCCAAAGCCACAAAGTCCACCAAGAAGCCCAAGGAGAAGGAAGTCACATCTGAGGAGCCCAACGTCGAGGATCAATTAGAAGAGAAGGCCGTGAAATCACCATCAGGTACAAAGAGCCCCAAGGTGGCTGAGAAGCCGGTCAAGAACGGTGTCAGCGAGGTCGGTGGACACGCCGTGGGAACCTCAACGGAAGCTCAAAGCAAGAAAGAGAGGAGGAGCCTGAACAAGGCAGGCAAGAAGGCCAAGGCTAGTCCCAAGGCCAAATGAGTTCTTCTATATTCAGCGGATATCAATTTGACATGTTTCATCGTATTTGTACGACTGTTCGCTTATCTATCCTACTCAAGAAATCATAGAAGGTGCTCTGTACAGACATCTGACTTGCCATGCCTGTGCTTTCAGCAGCTCCGGTCCGAAATAGACAAGCAGTTGCCTCACAGGATGGTGTCTACCAGAGCCGGCTTGTGCGGGTAAAGAATATTCACCAGAAGATTGTGCTCTCACATGCTAGCTATATCAACAGTTTACCCGACTGCTTCAAGGCGTGCCCCTGACATATACACCCTTTGACGTGCCCCGTTTGAGAAACCTCCTGCTGCACTAGAACCCACATAACATCCCGAACGTCACGCTGCCCAAAAATACACACAAGTGAGTACCTCTTCCGAAAGTCGCGTCGTGTCCCATTCCAGCCCACTGTTCGCCGCTCGTCATCAGTGAACAAGCTTGTCACTATCCGCGGATTCACTTCTACTCTACATATCCAGCGGCTTCCGTCCACTTCTCTGCGGCTGGTCTCCTTCTCAGTTTCTTCTATCCAGTCCCTTCTGCTTCTTTCCTTGTTCATCTCTTCCATTCATCAACCGTCCTCCATCACAAGTCTTTCATCCCTACCTCTTCTAATCAACACTGACAATGGCTCCCATTACAAAGGACGAGCACATCGTTCTCCTCTTCTCCTGCATCAAGAACAGCAAAGGCGCAGGCCAGATCGACTGGACCGGCGTCGCCACAGACACCAGACTCACCGCCAACGCCGCGTACGTCCTCCCCTCTCTTTGACTACCTCTTGCGCACCTCATCCACTGACATACAACGCTCACTCGACAGCTCCAAGCGCTACAACAAACTCGCCTCCGACTATGGGGTCCGTGGAGTACTTCGCAGCAGCGGTGGCCGCGGTTCTACTAATCGTGCCAAGAATCGCGCTGGAGATGAAGAAGGAGAGCAAAGCGACGCGCAGGAAGATCCGCCGCGAGCAAAAGGAAAGGGACGCCAAACGCGCGGACAAGGAGGAAGCTCGAAGAAGAAGCGCAAGATGAAGCACGAAGACAGCTCTGAAGCCGAGGGCGAGGTCGACACTGAACAGACTGTCGATTACGATGCTTTGGATGCTGTTGAGGGCGAAGAGGATGTCGTCAAGACTGAGCTCGACACCGAAGACGCCGATGAAGAGGTGAGTTTTGGGATATCAGACCGAATGTGGCTGAGATGACTGACCATGCCATAGACTGTTGCTTGATTGCCTACAATGAGGTCGATGTGCTACTATTCTGCCCACATTGCAGTAGCTACTTGAGCACCAACACAATGAGGATAACGGACCTCTGCAGCACGAAGGACTGCACATATTTTCAAGGGAAGCGAGGGCCATGATTTTCTGTTGTACTCTTCACTCTTTTTTTTACCACCGAAGGCCTCCTTCCAGGATGTTTCCAATCAAGAAATGAGACTGCTTTTCCACACTCCATCCGTTCAAGTCGAACTCACTGTATCCTCTTCCTTGGTGTACTTTAGTGTTTGTCTGGCTCGTGGTCTTGAGCTGTTGGCAAGCATTAAACGCCGTGCAGATTTCAAGGAAAGCGACGAGATTCAGCAAAGACAAGAGCCTTGCGAAGATAGCACTTTCTTCTGGGGCAACCTTCGAAAAATGTCGTTTGTAGAAGGAAGGAACACCCCTTTGGTTGATGAGGACTCGAAAGGATTGGGCAGGCTTGCCAAGCCTTGGACGGCTGTCACCGTCATCCCTTCCAACGACATCTCATCCTTCGAGTCTACCTACCTCCATCTTCTTTGCTCGATGGCAACCCTGAGAGCTCATACTGAGACTCCAAAAAGCGATACATATGCACTGTTACTTTCCTCGACTTGCTTGCACCATCGAGACGATCGGGCGTGATGGAAGCTCTAGTCAGATGATTCTGCTGTTGGCTGGGGTGCTTCCAAATGTTCAACACAAAAGATTGCAAGCCATTTCGAGCAAAATGTGTTTCTGTCGCTGAAGCTTCAGTGGTAGAATACAGACTTGCAATCCTGAGCTCCTTGGATGCATGCTTGCTACTCACAAGGACTCTGCTCAGAATCTCGACACCGAATTATTGGGAAAATGTACCCCAGGATCACTTGTTCTTTCGACATTCTTCCAATGAATGGTGACTTCTCAGCCTGTCCGAATCCAACCATCGCCAGGTGATCAGGAGAGGATGAGGCAATAATTGACAAAAACAGATACAATTCTCTGGTCTTGGGCAACACTGGAACCCAGAACCAGCACTTGGCTTGCTGTTGCCTTTGGACTTGTAAGCTGTGCTATTTGATATCTACGGTGGGTCATTCTCAACCTTGTCGACTCGATCTGTCGAGTTCCTTGTCTGTGGGTGTCGTCGTCGTCGAAGAAGAATTGGTGAGACTTTTGTAAAGGGCCAACAACTCGTTCTTGCGAGTGAAAGCCTGTGACGAAGCCGCACGCCCGTCGACCCCAACCATTTCTAACACGTTCCGCCAATCCCCTGACTTCCTCTCTTTTCTCTCCATCTCCGCTTTGGACTTGCGTTCTTTCTTCCGCCAGCTTTCCAAGATCGATCCAACTCCTACATATCTCTTGTGCCTTCACCTTCGATCTCAGAAACACCAACCACTCTTCAAAGAATTCATAAAACCTCACAAACAACAACCCACGATCTAACGATATGCCTGGTATCACTTGGGATGGTACGGAATAAGGATGGATACATTGCTTTGTCTTCTGGTTGTCACTAACTTTGTCATAGCTGAGGCTGATCGCAAGATCCTGCTCGCAGTCTTGAAGGACCCTAGCGCCTCTGCGAACGTCGATTGGGATGCTCTCGCTGCAGAGCTCACCACTGATGCTGCCACCTGCACTGTTTCCGCCTTGAAGAAGCACATCTCTCGTATTCGTGTTGCCGCCAAGAACGACAATGAGTAAGCCCTTACCCATCCAAGACTTGATTGAACTGTACTGAACATCGAACGCATCAGTGAGGGCTCTGACAGCCCCGTCCCCAAGACTCCTGCTCCCAAGAAGGGAAAGGCCAAGGCCAACGGGTACGTTGCAAGACTAAAACATGCTGACACGGCTTCCCATACTCACTGACTTTGCCCAGTACTGCTGGATCCACTGCTGGCACCAAGTCTAAGGGCAAAGCCAAGGCTACTACCAAGCGCAAGGCTGCCAACGACTCTGACAACGACGACGACGAGGGCACTCCCCTGACCAAGAAGCTTCAGAAGGCCGCTCCCATCGAAGATGAACTGAAGATCAAGGCTGAGAACAGTGACGCTGAAGCCTAGATTCACCCACGGATCGCACTGAGGGCATCACGCGTCGAATGTGCTCAAGTTTGAGGGTTTTCGTTTACTTCCCTCTTTTCTTTTTCATTCTGTAACACATACTCTTTTTCACTACAGCAAGCGGTATCGACGAGCGAAGTAAAAAACAGCCAATGGCAGAACTTATCCCATCCCAATCCTACCTTCTTCTTTTTACTCTTATTAAAGATCTCGTGGACTCTCTGTTTGTGGTAGTGGGAAGTGCTGACAAACAACAGTGCTATGCGTAACGTTTTGAATGCGACGATACTGAGCCACAGTCTCTTTGTTCACCTCTGGCATTCGACGTGTGTACCGTTATCACTTCACGTATTCTTCAGAGAAGAGATACTGACATACAATAGCAGGACAAAAGTGTTCGAATGCGACGGTACCGGCCTGACGCCTCCTTCTCGGATCTGCTGTTCAAGGTAGGTACCGATGCTATTCCATGCATATTCTTCACGAAAGGCTGACAAACTGTAGCAATGCAGCGTCGAATGCGTCAGATGGGACTGTCGAATACGACGAATGTGACGAATGTGACGAATGTGAGGACCTGTAGCCTCTCTTTTCACCCTGTGTTCGACGAAAATTCTACCACCACTCATTGTATTTTCTTCCAAAAAATGCTGACAGGCAATGGCAACGGCAATGGCAAAACGCCGAACGTGTTGAACTCGGTGGTGCTAATCTGTAGCATCTCCTGTTACCTCTTGTTTGACGTGAGTACAGAGCACACTCCGAAGATTTTGCTTAAAGACACTGACAATCGTTAGCAATTAGTCAAAAGCGGCGAGTGCGGCGGTGCTGATCTGTGGTCTCTCTTGTTGCCTCCTAATCGACATAAGTACAAATCACACTCCATCGATTCTACTTGAAGGTACTGACAATCGTTAGCAATCTGGCAAAAGCATCGAGTGTGGCGGTGCTGATTTTTGGTCTCTATTTCACCATTACCATGCCATGGACTTTGCTCAGAGGCACTGCCAATCACCAGCCATATGTGGACAGCGTCGGATGCGAAGATACTAGCCTGCAGCCTCCTTCTCGGACCTGGTGTTTGACATAGGTAGCGGCTCTACTTGATGCATTCTCTTGTGCGAAAAGTGCCAAATGCGACGGCACTGGGTTGTAACCTTCTCCTTGGACCTGGGCTTTGACGCTTTGAGACGACTACCGATAGAATTGAGGAGGGTTTTCCGAAGACACTGATGAGAGCTAGTAATGGTCGAAAGCGCTGGCTGCAAAGGTACTGGCTCACAACCTCTTTCTTGGACCTGGTATTCGACACAAGTACCAATATTCCCTGATGATGCTCTTCCAGGGCCTCTGGCGGTACACTGGCATTGACTGTACGTTGAGGTGGGCCATATGTCCACTCCAACATTTGGAGTAAGTATTAAGAATGCTTCATGGTCATTTTGAGGTCACTGACTCCATATAGGGATCGCATCCCGAACATATTTTGCACGATGTCAGCACTACGATACCGTCTTTTTTTCCGCCGAGTTCAACACTCATACTCGCTAGATCCTTTCCTGCCTCGATTTCATTGGATGCTTGTTCAGATACACGATGGTACTGCTTTGACAGGCTTAGCCTCAAGCATAACTCAATTACCTATACTAGCTGGAGCTTTTCTCTGGACCCAAGTCTTCAATGGCTCGCTCAACTGGACTACCACTCTGCTTTGACAGCTAACAACTCTCCCATATGGATCATACTCGCTGATTGTACAACTTGCGGCAACTACCATTTCTGTGGAAGGCCTCCAAGTATGTCAAGTGTGCCTCTTGCTGGAACCTTGTAGGAAGTCAACACGGGAACGGCCTCAACAACATCATGCCTGTGATATCGACCTTCAGCTCATCCAAGGACTCTATTATGGTCGTCTCTTCTGCCAGATTCTCTACTCTTGCAAAGGTCCGGCTCAGCCAAGCTGGATTCTGGGACAGTGAGCTACAAGCCCTCAGCTACCCACGAGCCTCCGTCCATTATCCAGAAGGTATCGTCGAAGAAGACCTCTGGCTCGTTCAAGAAATGGTTCATACCTCCTAAGGCCCCTTCCAAGAAGACGATAACCACGGGATGCGATCGCTGGAATGCCAGGTCCAACATTCCACCCGGAAGTTCTTTCCCAGGGATAAAACAAGAGGTCCATCTCTTATCTGCAAGCACATTGAGAAGCACCTTTTTGAGGAAAGAACCTTGTTCGTACAGAATGTCCGGGTACGATGACTGGACCTGTTGCTGCTACAAGCTCGGCCGACGAATACAGCTCCTGGGCTACTCGAAAGATGTACTCCAAATCTGGTAGATTATCTCGCTGTATGTGTTGTGGCTGGCTTGAATATGCTGGTTCAATTGATCGCTGATGAGGATTTGGGTATTGATGACCTTGAGGGAATGCACGATGATGAAGCTCGCCGGGAGTCTCTCACTAGGAGTTGGGATCATCGGCTTCGTCGTCGGCTTCCTCGAAGATGTCGTCGTCGCTAGGGTGTTGTCAGTGCTCAGCCAATCAGGGCTCGTCGTCGCTCTGACCGGCATCGTCGTCGCCGTCGCTGCCGGGCTCGGGCCCGGACATCTGGTTGCTCGGCATCTGGTCTGTTTGTGGTATTCAAGTCACTTGTACCGTCGAAGCTGTGCTCGGCATCCTGCCTCGACGGTTCTCGACGATAGTTTGAGGCTTCCCTTGACCGGTCTCTGGTTGCTCGACATCTTGTCTGTTTGTTGTGTTTAGCTCACTTATATCGTTGAGACTGTGCTCGGCGGTCTGCCCCGACGGTCCTCGACGATAATTTGTCGCTGCCTGGCTCGGATCCGGATATCTGGTTGCTCGGCACCTGGTCTGTTTGTTGCATTTAGCTCACTATACCGTCGAGACTGTGCTGAACATTCTGCCTCGACGGTTCTCAACTATAGTTTGACGCTTTTGTGGACCGGTCGCCGGGCGGTCCTCGACGATAATTTGTCGCTGCCTGGCTCGGGCCCGCATAACTGGTTGCTCGGCATCTGGTCTGTTTGTTGTGTTGTGTTTAGCTCACTATACCGTCGAGACTGTGTTCGAGGTTGTGCCTCGACGCTTTCCTCGACGCTTTCCTCGACGCTTTCCTCGACGCTTTCCTCGACGCTTCTGACCCAACCGTCGGAGCCTTACACAACTGAGGCTCGGCCACTCACCTTATCATTGCTTTCTTCCGGCATCTTCTCTCAGCGTCTCTTTCTCCAACATCCCTCCTCTCGTGAGTACACCTCCGTCCATCATACACGCTACCATATCCAAACACCACCCCTTTACACACTCTGCCCTTCGCACACTACCCTTTGCACAGCTTGCCCTTTGCGCATACTGTCCTCTTCCTTGACGTTGTTCCCTTTCCAATCCACATCTTCCTCGCTGCCTCTGTCGACACACACGCAAACGTCGAACCTTCTGACGCCGGACTGCGCAGCTCGTTTCTGTTGACCGTCGACCTTGAGTCTTCTCTCCATCGTCTTCGCGCAGTTCCATCTGCTATCATTGCTCCCACACATCGTAAGTCTGATTTTTCGTTCCTTCAACCCATCATCGACATTTTCACGACTGCCTGCACTCTGCCTTGGCGATTCTCTCTCCTCGCCTCCAGTCCCAGCTCAGCCCACAGCAAGACATCGGATTTCGACATCTCTCTCCATAGAGCTGTGTCTTTGCCTTTGTCTTTCTCTCTGCTTTTCATCCATCGTCGTATCCCTTCACCTTCGCCTCGTCGAAGACTTTCCCTGCATCTCGGGCAGCTGTCTCCCGCTCGTGTTGGTGCCGGCCGCTCTTGTTTGGGTCCGGTTTGTCCAGCAGCGTTCATCCACCAGCTTTTGGCGTGAGACCCCATTTTCGTCGAGGAGCCTCTCGACGACTTCTTGTCAACTGCCACCCCCTGTCCCTTTCCACTCTCTATACCAACATTGCCCTTCTCCTTTCCTTCTAGTCCGCTCCCCTCCTACTTTTGCACTCTGAAGCTCTTCTTCCTCCGTTCGTTCACTTCCCCTTCGTCGAGGGGCAGCTCCAACGATTTCCCGACGACTTGGGGGCAAGGCAGCGACAACGACACCATCCAAACTTCTCTCTCCTTTTACTCTGCCCACTGTTCCCATGCACAACTTTGCTTATACCCTCGGAAATCGTCGGGATCGACTTGTTTCGGCACGATCCCGACGAAATCGGGTCAAGGCAGCGACAACAACACCATCCCAATCTGTTTCTTCTCGTCTACACTCTCCCTTTACTCTGCCCACTTATCCCATCCACAACTTTCACTATACTCTCAGAAATCGTTGGGATCGACTTGTCTCGACAAGCACCCGGCGATTCGGGGCCAAGGCAGCGACGACGAGACCATCCCAATCTGTTTCTTCTCCTCTACATTCTGCCCACTTATCCCATCCACAACTTTCACTATACCCTCGGAATCGTTGGGATCGACTTGTCTCGACACTACCCCGACGATTCGGGGCCAAGGCAACGACGACGAGATCTCCTCTACACTCTCCTTTCTCTTGCCAGCGTTTTCCTTCTACTCTTTTCACTGCTTACACACAATCCGTCGAGAGCGGCTCTTCTCGACGAAACTTCAAGCCCCTCTACCATCTTCACCAGACCCTCGCTGACCTTGTAACGAACAGTCTCTATCAAGCATTACAGTGCTGCGCACTTTGCTTATCCAGAGAGTTTGCTTTTCCTATTCCCAAGTCCCGATCAAGATTGTCTCCAAGGCATCTCGTAAGTACAAGCTCCTACGATCCTTCTTCCGCGGCTTGCCCAAGCATGTTGCCTTGCCTTCAACTAACCTCGTCCACAGATGAATCATGAGTGTGGACATTGATACCTATCTCCGTCAGAACGACCCGAACTTCGATGTGGACTCCTCGCACGACATGGACGACTCTGGTCAGAACAGACTTGACATGGACGACTTTGAGATTCATGACGACTCTATCGACAACTCGTACTTTGACGTCTTCGGCAGCAACAACGTGAACGGTGGCCACGGCAGCCTTTCCTATTCCAACAACCTTGCTCAAGAACCATTCGCCGCTCCTGCTCGTGGTGGCTACCCCTCTCAGAACTTGCAGTATGGCAATGAATATCATGGCTTTGCTGCTCCTTCCGGTCTTGATCGTCGCTCTTTCCATCACAACTCGCAGCACGGTGACGAGCAGCAACAGGATGTTGCTTCTTTCAACTTCAACGGCTATGATCCCAACCACAACGCACAGCAGCCTCAGGATACCGCTGTCGCATTCGCCCACAACGGAGTCGAAGACGTTACGGACTCGATTGAGTATGAAGACAACGACGACGAACAGGAAGCCGCAGAGGGCGAAGTTCCTCTGAAGAACGAACAGCATGACCCTGATGGAGAGTTCGAGGCAGGCGACGAAGAAGGCGACGCTAGTGACGAGGATGAGGAGGATGGCGATGGCCAGGGCAAGAAGACGAAGCGCAAGCCATACAGCCAATCTCGCCGTCTCATCCGCTGGCACAGTAAGTCCAACAGACCTCTATCGCAAATTATGATGTACTAACGCGTTGACAGCCGGCAAAGACCAACTCGCTTTGATGGCCTTGGTCTACGAAGTCGAGCTAATGGGTATGGAGATTCCATGGGGCAGGGTTTGCCAGCACATCGAGCCTAATTGCAACCCGAACGGAGATGCATTGACACAGCACCTTCTCAAGGCACGTAAGGCTCGCATCTACTACGGACTGCCGGTGCCACCGCCCAAGCCGAAGAGGGAGGTCAAGGGCCAGAAAGACACAGACACCCTCGACAAAGTCACCCCAAAGGAGATCAAGATTTGGAACACCATCACCTACACCAAGCCCGGCAGCGAGTCTCAGTCTGACGCTACACCCGGTACTGTTCCGCCTATGTACACCCCTCTGCCTATCGATGGCAGACCTGACCTTCCCCACTATGACTCTGCAACAAAGACTATCGTGAACAGAACGCAAACTATTACTCCGCGCGCCCCTAGAGCACCCAAGGCCGCCACCGCCTCGAGCAAGAAGAAGGAAAGCATGACCAAGGTGGCCCTCAAGAGACAAGCCGAGGATGCTGTCAAGGCAGAGGAGGAGGAAGATGTTCCATCCACTGATAAGCCCACTGCCAAGGGCAAGACCACTCCTGCAACCTCAAAGAGACAGGCAGCCAGCAAGCCTACTCGTGGCAGGCCCAAGGGAGTCACCAAGTCGAAGAAGACGCCCTCGACCATGATCAAGCAGATGTCGACAATGATGGTCGATTCATCCGGATCCGAATTGACAGTGACTCCCTCAAAGAGAGCAGCACCTTCCAAGAGAAAGGCAAAGGCCAACGGCATTCCTGAGGCCGGAGAGTCGACCGCCATGGACACCACTCCCGTCGCTGCCAACCAGGCAAAGAAACCTGTTGCTCAGAGCTATGGCAGAGTCAACACCAAGGGTCCCGCCGTGCCTGTTCAGTCTTTCGAGAGCATGCGCGCAGGACTGCCCGCCGACAGATTCCAGATGCGCGGTCACCAAGCCAACCAAAGCTTCGGTTCGCAGTCCACTGTGTCCACCGCTCCCAGTTTGTCCATGCCCAACAACCAGACTCAGTTTATGCCCATCAGCTACGACCACTCGATGCAGAACGGCTTCCCTGGCAACAACCACGCTCAGCAAATGATGGCAGGCTATGCTCCTTCCTTTTCTCACGGCCACGATCTGTCAAAGATGAGCCGCGAAGAAGTGGCCAACATGAACCCAGATGAGCTCAAACAGAGGTTCATCCGCAGTCTCAGCCAGCAGCAGGCACTGGCACCCATGCCCATGCAACAGCAGCACCAATACCCCAACCCCAGCGTCAGCAGCCACAACTCTGGCCCCTACGGCTTGGGCATCAGAAACGCCTCCGCTCCCATGTCCGGAGATTCCTTCCACCTCGATCCCCAGCTTGGCGATTACAGCTTCGCCAGCGGTCCTGCCAGCGGCATGCCCTCTCAGCAGCAATTCTTCTCGGCCAACGATGCCGACATCCAGGCCATGGCCAACGACTCCAAGCCCGACATGGAGCAGTACAGTGGAGACTACATTGACCTCCCCGACTTTGATGCCGAGCGTCTTTTCGGCGATGACAACCTTCGCTAAAGCGACTTGTTCTCACTGAAGGCAATCAGATCATCAGACTTCCAACAGAGATGTCTTGACGAAACGCCTTCAAACTTCTCAATTTGTGGACACGAAACAGCCACACAAGAAACTTCTTCCTACAGCAACATGGGCCTGACTGAGCTCACCAGACTGCGATGCGGACAAGTCTAACCCTCGTCCACCTCCTCTCGAGTCTCGTTTCTCAGCATGTCCACCGGACTCTTTCTTTTGGACTCTTTCTTTTACCCAAAGGCATTCCAAACATCGGCATTTTCAGTCTTTTCCACCCAGCGACGATACCCCAAAAAGCATTCCAAACAGCAGCATTGTCACTCTTTTCCACACCAGCAATGATACCCCAAAAAGCGCAGCCCACAGCCATGCGCAGTTTTTCCTTTCCCTTTTTCCTTTCTTTTCCTTTGTTTTCTTCAACCACCATCACACCCCAGAATCCAACACCCACCCCAAGAAGAAAAAAAGCGCAAAGCAAAAAAAAAAAAAAGGAGGAAAACAAAGAAACCTAGAGAACACACCTTTTTCTGGCAAAAAAGTGCGGCTCTTGCACCAAAAACAAACACCTCCCCCTTCTTCCCATTCTGCCCTTCTGCCCACACCATACACGTTTTCCTTTGTTTACAAAAAGTTTTCAGCATTGCCCTCCTTGGTTTTACACAAGAGAGAAGATCGACACAACAAAGTAGTCATTAGCAAAAGAAAGCACTTTTTCCCAAAAGATGAGAGAAATGAAAAAGATGATTCGTTCAGACAATGCGTGTGCCTAGTCGAAGAAAAAACACAGAACTTGTCTTGCAAAAGGGTGCTTCCATCATGCATCGAAAGCGTGTAGAAGTATGAAGATGAACGTCGAGTGCAAAGAAACATCACGCTTTTGTGCACGTATGCTTTTTTGGCAAAGGCAAGAGTTGTACAGTTCCTTCTTACACTGAACCATGTGATTGTGCGAGAAAGCAGGCAAGAGAAGTTGATGCCATGTATATACAGTCGGTCTATTCAGAACTAATCACGCAACCGAAAACAAGTCAAGAAAGAGGTCATGGAGACAGCATGACATGTCAAAACGAGTAAAACAGACAATGTACCGCTTGCGTGATATACTTTTCTCTATCTTCCTTCGATTCCCTTCCTCTTCCTCTTCTTCTTCTTCCAAGGGGTTATCCAAGAATCCATAGAATGACAACAAATTACAGACCCAACAACAAAATTGACCAAAAGAAACGGGTATCGACAAGAAAGAAGCAAATGGGGGGATATCTTAGAAGAAGATGAAAACAGAAGAACAAGAAGTAGATGGTAAGGACAAAATTGGGGGAGAGATGGAGAGTCGTGGGTCGTCGTAAGATGCATTTGCGCTTCTATGACTCCTCGGCAAGGAATTCGTCTCCTGCCGAGCGCCATTCAAGGCTGCGATCATTCAAACGCCTTGTGCCAGGAATACGGGTTGCCCATAGGCTTTCTGCTGGGGTGCGCATGGTGAAGCCACGCTGGCTGCTGATGACGCCAATGGCCTGCAAGACAGCTTTGCGGCTGTCACGGCCAAAGACGGCAGGGTGGTTGATCCATTCCAGTGACGACGCGAGCTCCGTGTCGAGTGCTGACATGATATCGGCATCAATGCCAGCGGCAGGAGTAAAGGGGCTCGGAGGCTCGAGACGAGGAGGAGTGGGGGTGCGTCTAGGCTCCATGGATGCCGAATGTGCTGTGAAAATAGGGGGTGGTGGAAGAGGTCCTGTGGGAGGTCCTGAAGGTGGATAGTCTGCGCCGTTACTGTGAATGCTTGCCGTAGGAGTAGGCGGAAGACGTGCAGTGGGTGGCGCTGAAGGTGGTGGAAGAGGAGGCAGTCCACCTTTTCCGAGGCCCTTGAGAATGCTGCGAGTCTCTGTGAGGAGATGAGAAGCTCTTTCGTGTTGGCCTCGTGAGACCAGTGTCAAAGCTCGGGTGAGCATGTCGGATGTCAGCAGTTCCATGCGCCTTTGTACCACTGATGGGTGAGGTGGAATTGGCGGGGTCGTTAGACGGGTCATTGAGGCCTTCTTCGAGACCGGAGGAAGCATGGTGATTGCAAGGAGCGATGGACGGGGCAATTGAGAGACGTTGCCTTCACGAAGAATGTCGCCCCATGCGAGGTCGGCCTGAATGAGGGCCACTTCCTCAACAGAAACCGGGCGCATATCATCCTGGTCGAGAGGTCCACCCAAAGCCTCGAGTCCAGAAACAATAGTCTCCCAAGGATCTTGCAAATCTTGCTCGGGAGTCGAATTGTCAGGAGAGATGGCTAACTGCACAAGAATATCTATACGATGGTTAGTATTGTGAGAATATGAAGTTGGTGAGAACCTTACCTCTCTTGTCGCCGAAGCGTAGATCGCCCAATGATGCCTCGGCATCGCGACCGGTGGCACGCTTTGTGATCTGAAGCGCTCCGCTAATTTTGACGAATTTGGCAGGTGAACCTTCGGGCAAGCGCAGTTTCAGCTTAGCGTTCTGATGTGAAACACTTTGCAAGGATCCCAAGCAGCCCGCCACACATTCACGAAGCATCATCCAGTCTTTGACGTATGTATATGTTGCTTTGGTGCGGGTAGACAGCTCGATCATAGTATCGGGCTTGTGGGTGAGACCTAGGCCGAATGAGTGTATGGCAATTCTGAGATATGTTAGCTCTGTATGCGGAATTTTTCAATGCGCAGAAATACTTACTTTGCGGCTTCAGCGCGAGAAACGACAAAATCGACACTCTCAACGTCGGATGTTGTTGAGTCGCTGATGAGCATGATTCCGGAGATAGGGTTGGCCGCCTTTCTCTGCATAAGGACATCCATGGCTACATTTGCGCCGTCGACAACATCAGCGCGCAGGCTCTTCTGTCCAATTGGCTTGATCGATTCGAAAACTCTGGACCACCCGTTCCAGTTCTTGGGTGTCATGCCTACAACAGGCATGCTGCCTCCACTGGATCCATAAGTCACAAGGCCCATGCGATCTTGCTCGCCAAGGTTGTTTACAAGGAAGCGCAAGACGTCGCGAAGCAGGGAGATTTTGAGGCCTTGCATGGACGAGGAGATTGGCACCACCACGACGATATCCAGGGGAACGTGCATGGCAATCGGGAGGCTGTAGCCATGTGTGCCGCGGAAAGTAGGGCTGGTGTATTCGGTAGGTGCAGTGTAGGCGGATTTTCCAGCACCATAAGACGATGGGATGGAAGACCGTCTGCCTCCTCTTGATGCCAAATCATCTTCATCAGTACCAGAAGTTTCAAAGTCCTCGTCACTCTCGGACAATTCGAGACTGTTGATGCTGATCAAAGCGCGTCGCCAGATATCCAGTTGCGACCTGTCATGGAATTGCAGGTGGAAATGCGGTAGCTCGGCAACTGAGAGGTTCAGAGTGAGTATGTCTTGCTCGGGGACAAATTGAACTTGCTTCAAGTGTCGCTTGATCAAGATAGAGCCCTTGAGTGTGCACTTGGTCCTCATCTTGGCAGATTCCGAAGCCGTCTCCCACTGGTGTTGAGGCTTCTTCTCCTTGATGCAGATGAGCATCTCGGTGAACAGATAGCACTCTAGATCTTGCCATGACTGGCGGTCTTTGCCTACACGGATGGTGCCGTGAAGCAGCAGTCTACCAAATCTGTGAGATAAATGTTAGTTCTAGACTCCGGAAGAAATGAGGAATGTTCTTGCCTTGAAAAATCTAGGCCGTGCCAGTTGTCGACCTTGGTATGCAAGTCCTCGGTGACACGGTCTAGTACGTGGGAAGGAGTGTGGGGAAGGTCGAGCTGCCTTTGCGGTTCAGGCGAGCGGGGCATTGACATGGCATCGATGCTGTCGGCAGCAGGAGACATGATGTCTTCGGGGTCGGCATGCCATTTCCCGTCGACAACTTCGACCGTGATAAGACAGGTCAGACTTTGCTGCTGTCGACTTCGGTTCAGTGTAGGGAACTCGGTACGGACAGTGACGGTGGGGGCAGGTATGGGGTTCTTGATGTTGGGCCTTGGGCTTGGTATGTCGGCAGCGATGGATTGGAGGTCGTACTCGATGCGTCGGTTGCGAGACTCGTCTGTGGCCTGGCTGTTGTTTCTCTCGTGCTGACGCGACTCTACTGATCTGCTATGGTGGCTGTTGCTGTGGGTGAGGTGGGTATTGTGCGTGTTGACGCTGTTGTTGTGTTGGTGGGAGCGAGTGAAGCTTTGCTGGGTGGGAGGACGTGGGCTTGGGTCGAGTATGGCAGTCTGGGCGGAATTGTAGCTGTGGTGACTATGCTGGGCCTGGCTTGGAACCGAGTTGTAACTATGGTGAGCCTGGTTCGGGACCGAATTGTAGCTGTGACGACCATTGTTCTGAATGGAGCCATGACTTTGGTGGTTATGGCGAGGCGGGTCGTCCCAGGGCGTGGGAGTATTGTCCGAGTCTCTTGTGCGGTCGCGCAAGTCTGGGCTGTTTGCACTGCGATTGTTGACGAGGTTGTTGAGTTTTGCTGGAGGTCGTCAGTCAATTACCGACAGAGTGGTCGATGGTAAAGGTCTGTGTTACCAAAGTTGAGATTGCCGCCGCGGCTGGTGTCGAGCCCCAATGGAGCGTTACACGACGGGCATTCCTGCGACTCAAACTCCTTGATGAACTCGTAGAAACAGGCTTCGTGGGCGACATGGCCACACGACAGTTGCAGGATGCGCTCGCCGCGCAACGTGTGCTCCAGCGGCTCCTCGCATGCTGCGCACTCTGTACCGATCAGAGTGCGCTCTCGTCGAGACTTTGGCCCGGTAGCATCGATCATGTCGCCGAGTTCGTCGTGGACGGTCGGGGTCGGAACTGATGCCGGGCTCTGCGTCTGCTGTTTCTTCAGACGAGACGAGTTCGGGCGGTCATGCAGACCTCTGAGCGAAGCGAAACGTCGAGTCGTCGTCTTGGTGGTGGGCGAGTGGTTGGCGGTGATGGTGGCCGTGTGAGTATTGGGACTCAGATTGCTGCTCCGTGAACCTGGACGAAAGACCGACGCAAAATTGACAGGCGCCGAGTGTTGAGGGCCGGCCATGTCCATGTAGCGGATTGTCGCAATGACGAACTGGACGCTGGGTCTGAGATGCCGATAGCATGAGGCATAACCCAGAATATGCTCTGAGCGCTCCCGCCTGAATCGAGCACTCGCGCTCGGCCCTGAAAAAACGCTCGCTGAGTTAAGGGTCTCAGAGTCAATCTAATCCGGCTCCAAGCTAACTTCCCTACCTTAGGTAACCAGACTTGGTCCCCTGTCTTGGAACGCAATCACCAGCAACCTGTAGGCTGTGCCTCGCCCGCCGCCCACTGCCACAGAGATGACAATCTGCACCTGTGTCCCAATCTCGCGTCGCTCACCTCCTTGTCCTGACGCCTGCATGCGCCTGTGGGTGTCCAATATTTCATGACTTTTGCGTATATCCAACGGCCTTCCGTTCCATCTCACCGGGTCAAAACTCCCATCTGGGCCGTTGGCTTCAGAAACATCACCCAAACGCTCTTCCTGCTTTCTGCCCACTTTCTGTTTTTGTCATGCGAGTCCCGCTCTTTCCTCTTCTTCGTTTTGCTCCGCCTGCTCCGAGCGCCTTGACCCGACTCTGCCACGGCCCACGAGTCGCAACTTCCTAGCTTAAGCCCTGTGCAGATTGCCATATTGCTTCCCCGTCAGACTCTCGCTCCAACCTGCCGCTTGACTTGTTTATGTGTCTGTCTTGTCCTGTCACGCGAACACTTCCCATCACCAGACACGTAGATTCTCGCTTCCAACGTCCATCTTCATT
Source organism: Aureobasidium sp. EXF-10728 (assembly GCA_023848605.1). Classification (NCBI taxonomy): domain Eukaryota; kingdom Fungi; phylum Ascomycota; class Dothideomycetes; order Dothideales; family Saccotheciaceae; genus Aureobasidium; species Aureobasidium sp. EXF-10728. The sequence continues at coordinate 36,390 of SWBG01000062.1, forward strand.
ACAAGAGATTCTTGCTCCCTCTTCTTCATCCTTTTGGACTTCGAAACAGCCACCACGCTCACGGCCGCACTCACATGGCTTCTGTATCAGCTAGCCATTTTATGCTTTAATCTGTTGAAACTATCAGCCTCTCCGCACGTTGATTCGCAAACTCTATAACGTCTGCCACGCGATGCCACGCTCTACCACAATCTCCTCGCCCTGCTGCATCAATACATTCCCAGCTCGAGGCTTCCCTGCTGTATGATTGGACGTTGGCATTACTTTGCAAGAACCCGATCCACGTCCGATCCTACATATGTCCCCATCATCGTCGACATATGATGTGCTATCGTGCTCGCCATCTTCTGGACCAAGCTTCGTGGGTCAGGGCCGCCAGACGCAGCAGGTGTTTCTCGTGTATAACACAACTTTTCTGTTGTCGGTTGTCTGATCCTCATCATTGAATCCTTTGGCAGGAACAACCTTTCCAACCAAGACCACTGACAAGGTCGTCTACAAAGTTTGAGGTTCTTTTTTCTAGAACCCGCCATTATCCATGCTCAAGCTTTCCGCCATGCTTCGAAACCCACGAGGCAGCCCGGTGGGTGAAAGATGCTTCTTGGCGTCTACTTGACTACTTCGACTTTTGGACCCCACGAGAGGTCCCGGTATACACTTACATGAATTGAGAGGAAGATGCAGACAGAGGCATACGAGTGCCTGCCATATGATACAAGCAGACGTACGGCCGAAACATTTTCGATGCCACAGACACGCCAGAGAAACTTTGTACCCCTCAGTTACACGTCTGGAAGACAGTTCACCGGCTTCTATCAGGGCTTTACGGCCGTGTATCATGCACATTCTCGAGCACCCTTGAACTTGGAAAGCGCCTCGAGTTCATGGCTGGCACCAAGAAGTTCGAGAAGTTCGAGAACCGAATCTATCTCCACGATCTGGTCTGGGCTAACAGCGCGTGAGCAATGGGTAGTGCGCCACAAGACAACCCGGAAGTGGCACCTGGAAGTAAGGTAAGGAATCTTCAAGGTACTTTGTAGGCCGCACGAGGGCCAGGTGTACTTTCGTGAATCATGAACACGCACAGCTTTTCTTGAGTACAACCTAAATCTGCCCACAACAAGGTACGCTAATCAGGTCCATCTAGCTAATCCTGTACAAGGAGTTGGCTGGGTTTAGGCGCAGAGTGGGCAACGACTTTTGAACGGCTAGCCGCTGACGCGCATCGCGATGTTAGGGCTCGAGTACATGACTCTTTCGCTCCAGATCTGAGCCAACATGCATTGAGCGATGCTGTAGATTGTAACGGCTCATGGTTCTGTGCACAACAAGAAGTAGAGAAGCACGACTAGAATAAATCTTGCAGCATTCCTTGCCTCAGAGGAACCCCGGCTCCGGGACGTTCGTGATGGCAAGAAGCCGCATCGCGTAGATCTCCCGCATTCAGCTCTGACTCGTGCATACCACTATGCATAAAAATACATATCCTCTACTCAAGCTTACAAGCAATCGCTTGCCTCTAGATTAGTGCATTCTCCCAGTGCCTCTCGGTGGGTGCTCGGGTCTTTTTGACATGTAGTTGACACAAGGTTTCCAGCTCGTTGATCTGGGACGAGCAGATGACGGACTTTGACAACGTAGGTGCAGCTTGCAGGCCCGGATCTACATAACCTTGGTGGATAGCAGGAAGTGTCCTCGGAGCGGAAGAACTTAGAAGGTAGTCCCTTGTTCTGACATCGAAAGCAGCTGTCATGTTCAAATAGGAGTACACTACATGCAAACCCAGATTGTGTGGATCAACTTTATATGTGTGTTTTCAAATAGACACGAGATACGTACTACCCTGTGTCCTGTTTCAGGAGCATCGTGCATGAAGATTTCGGATTATTACCCGCTGTCGCCTCTGGGTCTCGATATGATGATTTGCTCGGGAAACAAGCATCTGGACACATATAGCTCTATGCGAACCACTTTATACGTGCTCAAGCATAAATGTATGTGTGTATGATGGCGGATGCAACCTGCGATGGAGGATGCAACCTGCGATGGAGGATGCAACCTGCGATGGAGGATGGAAATAGACGACCAGGGTTGTACCTGTGGCATAAATGTCTTGGCAGATCATGATCAAGCAGTTTTGAAGTTCTGCTGAATGCAAGTCTATACCAAAAACATTTTCGACTTGAATCAGGAACACGCGATAAGATGGAAAGGAGAAATGAGGCCTTTCAAAAAGTAAGTGGCAGCGCATCGATAGTGCTTTTGATTCCTGTCTCATCATGCATAGCTCAAACCCATCTGCATCGCCCTCAGCCAGTCGACCTTAGCGTTTGCGGGCAACCATAAGAATATCGACAACATCATCCAAACTCTAGAAACGCTATCAAGGACGTTGAAAGATATCACAGCGCGACCAGACACGTTTGATCACAAGCTGGCCGATTATGTCTTCTTCCCCATTTCACAGGTTCTCAAAGCGAGTCGAGACCTTCCAGTCCAGGCCTTGGAAGCGTGTTTGCAATGTCTGGTCATTCTCATCTCCAAAGGCTGGACGACAAAGATTGACTTGAACCTGAGTGGTCAGCTTTTGATCTTCTTGACGCTTACTTGCGATACTTCTGGCAAGACTGTGCCCACAGGGCTTGCTACGGACGAGCTTCGCGCGATTGGATTCCAATGTATGCAGGCACTCTTTCGATCCTTGAGTGCTAACCCTGCAGGAAAAGCTTCTTTGGTTGGAACGGCAAATGTGCCTTCTTTGGGTCATGCTGTCTCGGTGGTTCTCGAGGGCATCGTCACTGGAGAATCTTTCCAGGTTCAACTGGCGGCAGCGGACGCCTTGAAAGCACTTGTCGCTTGCATAGATGACCTGGAAGTGCTGTCGAGTTTCTTGCCGGGTATCGTATCATCATGGACTAAGGCCCTCACACCCAACACCAAAGGTCGTCGACATTGGCGAGTCCTTGTTGCTGGCCTGCAAACAATCGAGTCGCTTCTGAAGGCACTTCTCAGCGATGAAATTGTGAATCAGTTATCATCTCCAGCAAAAGGCGAGGTATCTGCCAAAGATACGAAAAATACGAGGCTTGATAGTAGTTGGGTCAAAGCGACGGCAGCACAGTTGAAAGTCGCCATCGCAAACATCAACAGACTACGGACACACGAACGCCAGGAAGTGCAAGCAGCCGTGCTTGAATTCAACTTGACACTTCTCTCTGAATGCAGCCATGCACTTGCAGACTCTTGTGCTTTGGCAGCGGAGACCATCTTACTGCTCATGCAAGCAGATACAAATGCTTCCTACCGAGATAGGATTGCAACTCTTGCACAGAACAACTCGTCCATATCAGACCTTCTGGCGACAGTGTTCCGCAACGAACAGCTCTCATTGGTGCGCATAATGCAGTCAAACGACGACCAGGCAAAAGAGCGATCCCTCGGCAAGCTTTTCGGTGCCTACGCAATACTGGCTGGCACTGAAGCTGACATGTCAATGATCACAAGAATGCTCGCGAGCGGTCTCAAGGATAGTGTGATGACTGCACTGCATCATTCCGTCGACCGCAACGCGAAGCAATCTAGAGTCACACCCATCAGCATTTCTGACATCTCGATCCAGACGAGTCAAAAGTCATTGACGTTTGCTTCACCATTGGCCGAATACAAGACCCAGGAAACAATCTTGAGTTACATCAGTCAGATGCTCAAGAAGTTGAAGGGAGCACACCCATCTCTGGGGCTTGCTCCGGATCTTATGCTAGCGTTGAGGACATCGGAGAAGACCACTCAGGTTGCAACGTTCTGGCTCATACTACAGGATCTCCAGAACAACAATGATGAAGTCGACGGCTTCATGAATGATATGCTAGTTGGCGATCTGTACTCCAAAGATCACTCCGTATCATTACGAGAACAGTTATACTCGTTCTCCTTGGAGGTGCTCGAGGACGACGAATCTGCCGACTGGCGACTCAAGAGCTTGGCTCTCGAAGCTGTTGCTTTCCACGCACAACGCTATGGTGTCGAGTTCCGCGATGAGCTAGTGGAAGCGTTGTATCCCATTCTCCATCACCTTGGCTCAGAATCAGGATATGTTCGAAACCATGCAATGACATGTCTGAACATTGTCGCGGACGCGTGTGAGTACAGTGACGCAGGCGACCTTATCGTGTCAAATGTCGATTACCTCGTCAATGCTGTCGCGTTGAAGCTCAATGCCTTTGATGTCTCGCCACAGGGGCCTCAAGTTTTGCTCATGATGGTGCGGCTGGCTGGTCCGTCGTTGCTGCCTTATTTGGAAGACACACTGGAAAGCATTTTTGCTGCGTTGGAAGACTATCATGGCTATACTACCCTAGTCGAGCTTCTGTTCGCCGTTCTACGCACCATGGCAGAAGAGGGAGTAAAGTCTCCTTTGCTCGCCATCACAAAGGAATCAGAAGCATCAAAAAAGGAATCTGGCCGATGGAAACCCACACATCTCACAGACCTTATCAAGCTCATCCAGAATCTTTCTCAAAAGCCCATCGATGCCTTGGATCCACCGACCAGCCTCCTCGACCCAGAAGACGACAACGCAACCTCCTCCCAACTCGAAGACCCCGAGCCCTCAGAGTCGCACCCACCAGCTCCAAAAACTTACTCCCTGCTCCTGAAAATCACACAATTGACCCAACACTACCTCTCCTCTTCATCGCCCTCTCTACGCACCTCCCTATTCTCTCTCCTCAACACCACCATCCCCGCCCTCGCAAAACACGAAAACTCCTTCTTGCCCCTCGTAAACACATTATGGCCGGAAGTGACCTCGCGCCTCTTCGACACGGAAGCGTTCATCGTCAGCGGATCTCTGTCCATCATCGCCACAATGTGTGAACACGCGGGCACCTTTATGAGAACCCGCATCGAGTCTTTGTGGCCTGAATTGCTGTCCTTGTCCCGAAAGTTGAGGATGGAGATCAATTCCTCGGCGCCAAAGTCGCAACACCAGGCCAATCTTGCACTCAGCACAAAGCAAGCGTACATAGATACTTCTACCAAGACAATGGTGGAGAGTTTGCAAGCTTTGCTGCTTGCCATTGTCAAGTTTGTCGAGGTGGATGCAGACAGATTTGACGATGTGTTGAGGATATTGGGGCCCGTGTCTCTGTTATCTGATGATGCGAAGAAGGCGCTGGAAGAATTCAATGGCGATGCAGTGTGGTTGGCTGAATACAGGGATAAGCCACGGCCATTGCAGACACCAAACTCGAGATTTGCGTTTGCGAAAGCATAGGTCAGCAGAGTGATGAACAAGAAAATGCGGCTTTGTAGTGTCAACATACAGGGCTCAATTGACTAGCTTTAGATGTGTAAAGAAAAGCAGAAGAGTTTTGAGGTCATTGGAATTCGTTATTTTGGGGTATCGTGGTGTATGCTATGCTATGCTCTGATGCTATGATGTCTTTGAAGAGGGGCCATCGGCCGGTGTGGTGACAGCAGGCGCAGGTACGACCGGAGCCATAGGAGCAACAGGGGCAGCTGTCGTGGCAATCGGAGCAACAGGCGCACCCGCACCCTGCTTCCCACCCTCCTCGCTTTTCACCTCCTTTTCTTTTTCCTTCTTCTTCACAACCCCTGTGACGAAACATTCGGGTACACCTCTAGCGACCCGTCCCATGACTCCTTCTCCCAGAATCCCCATCCAGGCATCCCACCCAGTACCTCCCCATCTACATCCCCCAGCACTAACTCTCTGAATGGCTTTATACGCCTCCAGCCCTTGATACGCCAGCCCCGTTGCTGGATCCTTGTACTTTGCCGCTTTGGCTGTGATACTGCATACAGGTTTAGGCGGCGGAGGAGGCAAGAATTCCTTCTTCTTTGCGGATTTGGAGGTGAGGTATTTGGATTCTGCGGGGGTGAGGGTTGGTTGGGATGACGGTAGGAGGATAGAAGACAGCAAAGAGGTTGTCGTGGTGGACTTTTTGTTGGAGGGGGCAATGGGTGGTGCGATTTCGAGGGCGGGAAAGGCTTCGAGGATTATGAGGGAGCGTTGGGCTTGTTCGCGGATCAAGGGGATGGATGGTGGAGGTGCAGAGGGTGCCGTCTCGGGCTGGACTTGAGGGTATACGTCAAAGGGTGTTGAGGACTGTTGAGTGGATTGCGCAGGCTGTAAAGTGGAATCTTGAGTGGTGGGTGGTGTAGCCGAATCGACAATTGCTGTTGGAGGAGGCATGTCTGCCACATTTGGTTGTATAGGTTGTGTCTCGGCGGTCGCTGTCTCGGTGGTTGGGTCTTGTGCCGGTGTAGGGGTTGGCAGAGCTGAAGTTTGGTTCTTTTGCGCAGTAGCCTCTGGCGACTGGGAGGCCCAGTAATGGATGCCGTCCAAGAATGATGGTGACTTTTGTTCAGGAACAGGAGCAGTGGATGGCTGTGCCTTATCTGGCTCAGGGTGCTCTTGCTCAGACATCTTTTCCTGGACGGGCTCCTGCTCGGTCGCCATCTTCTCAGAAGGCTTTGGCGTGTTTGCTTCAGCATTTTCCACCGCATCTTGTATCGTCGGTTGTATTGTTTCGACTGTAGCTTTTGGTGATATGCCTTGGTCCTTTTCTGTGTCGGAAGGCTCTTTTACTTGTTGATCTGGTATCGCAGCAGATGCCGGCTCAACTGTGGCATCTACCATGGTGGTGTCCTCAGTCTGTTGAGTTTCCGGCTCCTGCGCAGGCTTGACTTGGATGCCACTCGTCTTGTCGGTCTCAACCGCCGCAGGTTGAGGAGGCGTCACCTCTTTCACAGTTTCAATCCTCGGTTGGTGCACGCGTTTGACCTTGATCTTGTCCCCTTCCCACATGACAGAACCACTCCAGTACCTGAAGACGGGACCTTCGAGCTGTCGATCTCGCAAGGCTTCAAGTCTCATTTGTTGAGCAAGCTGACGTTCCTCCTCGGCCTTTTCCCAGCGATTGAGGGTCCTGCTGTTCTCTTTTTCCACCTTCAACGCCCTCTTCATGCGATCTTCTTGGGTGAGAGCTGGCACGGCGGAGGCGGCCTTCTTCTCTGCGGCAATCTTCATCAGCTCGTGAGCCTTTTCGGAGCGCTTCTGGCTCTCTTTCAGCTTGGCTTCTGTCTGTTCCTTGTTTGCGACGGTCTGGCGACGGCGTGACTGGCGTGTCGGGGCATCGTCGAGGGTGGGCAGCCAGGAGATGCGTTCGGACTTTTTGCGCGGACGGGGCGCGAGCAGCGAATTGGTGTGGGCAAGTCTTTGGCGCTTCATCAGAGGGTTGAGCGGCATGTTGGCAAAGTCGTTTGCCTTGCGCTTCTTCTTGCGGGCTTCCTGTCGCTCCTGCTTTTGCAGCTCCTTCTCGCCTTGGTCTTCGTCTCTGTCTTGGTCGTCGTCGTCATCGCTGGAGCCAAAGGCGACGTCTTCGGTGTCGGAGAGTTGGTAGTCTATCTGGTCCGTCTCGTCTTCTTGCAGAAGGTCGTTTCGCACGTCTTCGTCTTCAAGATGTTGGATGAGGAAGTGCATGCGGTTGCCGGCGGTGGCTCTCTTTGCGCGGCCATGGACCAGCAGTTCCTCGGCGGGCACCTCGGTCTCGGGCTCTTGCGACATGTTGGAGGGATGTGTTTGTGCCTCTCTCGAGAATTGGTCGTCATACGAACATGTTGGACAAGGTCGAAACATGGACAGGCACATGTCAAGCCGCGGCCTCTTGGCGCGCCATCGGGGTGAATCTTTGTCTGACGAATCCTCAAACTTTTTTGTCTCTCCGAAAAACACGACGACAAGCAGTCAAGATGCCTCCCCGCAAGTTGTACGTACCCGCCATTGCCTGACATACTAGATCTGCTCCTGACTTGTGTATAGCGGCAAGACCGCGACCAAGTTCGCACTGGTCCACCGTGCCCAGAATGACCCTCTCATCAACGATGCCGACGCCCCCAGCATGGTCTTTGCTGAACTCAGAGGCCCCCAGTATGCCAAAAACAGCCGCAAGATCAAGGAGCGCGGCGATCTGGAAGACGAGTTTGGCACCGACTACAAGCCCCACGAGGGCGAGGCCGCCGAGCACGGTGTCTATTTCGACGACACCCAGTACGACTACATGCAGCATCTGCGCGACCTGGGCTCTGGAGGCGGTGCAGCTACCTGGGTCGAAGCCCCTTCGGCCAAGAACAAGAACAAGGGAAAGATGAGCCTGGAAGATGCTCTGCGCGGCATGCACGTCAAGGACGACGACTTGCAGAGTTATGGCGGAGAGAGTGTCGCTTCGACCAGGAGTCTGATGCCCGAGGATATGCTGCCCAGCGACTTTGTGCGCAAGACGACCTATCAGGATATGCAGAACGTGCCTGACGCCATTGCTGGTTTCCAACCCGACATGGATCCCCGCCTGCGTGAAGCCCTCGAGGCCCTGGAAGACGAAGCCTACGTTGACGATGAAGACGACATTTTCGAGGAACTGACCGGCGACGCCGAGGAGCTCGACCGCGACGACTGGGAAGGTCTGGAGTTTGACGACGAAGAAGGCAATGGCTACATCGACGACGAGGACGACGGCTGGCAATCCGACGACACGATCAAAGCCGGCGACAAGGAAGAGACACACCTACCACCACCCACCGACACGGCTGCTGCACCGCCTTCCGACCCTTCTGCTGGAGCCTGGATGGAAGAATTCACAAAGTTCAAGCAAGACGTCAAGGCCGCAAAGGCCCTTCCTAAGCAGCCCGCTCAACCAGCACCTTCAGACATCCAATCCATAAACACGGGCTTGTCTTCACTGGCATCCGGCCGCAGAAAGAAGCGCAAGGGCGCCATGACTTCCACCTCGGGCTACTCCATGTCCTCCTCGGCCTTGGTGCGCACATCCGCCCAAACCCTGCTCGACCAACGCTTCGACAAGATTGAAGAATCCTACACCGAAGACGACTTCGACGACTACGGCTCCCAGTTCGACGATGCCGAGTCCATGGCTTCGGGCATGACTGGCATGTCCCACGCCTCTGCCGTGTCTTCCTACTCGCGCGCCACAGACTCTGAAGCCCCCAATCTCGTTCGCTCGGACTTTGACAGCATCATGGATGGCTTCCTTGCTGGCCACTCCAGGGCCGGCAACAGAGGCAGACATATCAAGAAGTCGGGCTTCCAGACTGGAATGGAGCAGCTCGATGAGATTCGCTTCGGGCTGGGGCCCGCGAGGTTGGGCAAGTCTGCGAGAGCGCAGAGTAGTCGTCACCAATGAGTTTGTCGCGTCATATTACCTCCGTCTCTTGTTTAGCGTTGGCGTTTGGGTGAAGAAAAGGATACATGGTCCGGATCATAAAAAGGATTATAAGCGTAGCATTTTTCTATATCACGATACAACATGTCGACTCATTTGTTCCTTTCCACCTTCTGCCGTATATATGCATACCCTCGAACACTTGGCTCTATGCAGAAAAAGGAAAGGAGACACAAACAAAACAAGCAATTCAACCACCCTATGTCACCCAAAAAACGGACGCTTGTCTGTACACAAGAAATGAAAATCATAAATACGTTTCATTCGTGATCAAGTTAAAAAGAAGAAGGCCTATTGGCGTCCCCGAATATGCTGCACCCACTCCTCTGGTATCTAAAAAGCCCCTCGCTAATCCAAAGACGAGACAGAATTCTGAAAAGCCCACTGTCATGTCAAGATGCACGCAGCCCGAAAGCCCCAATGTCAGAGGAAAATCAAGAAATATAGACCTTCTTGATGTCGCACTCGTCAAACTCCTGAGACAGGTCGGTGGGATCTCTGACCTTGCCCTCGGCGGTCCCTATCTTTTCGTTCAGCGCCATAAGTCTGCCTCTGCCGTAGATGCGTCCGTTGGGCAGCATGACTGGATCGTCTTCGACGTAGCTCTTGCTGTGATGTGCGTAGGGAACGGAGCGGGCGAGTTCGTTCAGCTCGGTGGAGCAGATGGGGCAGACGGAGGTGGTTGACGACGAGGCGTTTGAGGATGAAGAGGCGTAATGCGAGTGGCAGGCAGGCGTCTTCAGAGCGCTGAGACCGGCAGAGAGGGCAATGTGGAGGAGAGGCCGTGGCGGTAAAGAGAAGATTTCGTGATGTGTCTTGACGAACAGCTCGGACAGTTGTTGCCAGCGAGCGGCCGAGTACATGGTCTGGAGAGGGTCAGAGATGGCAGAGAAGGAGGGGTGTGGGGAGAAAGTACTTTGTAAGGCTCTGTCATGGTGTGTGGAGGGTTTGCAAGCAGGCCTCCAGCACGTAGACCGTACGAGTCGTTTTGATGTGTGCCCAGATGCTTCCTCGCATGTAGAGTGGCTTCGATCAGCCTTTGAGGCTCTCCGCTCCGAACCAGCTCGATGAACTGCTGCAAGCGTAGTTCAAGCTCCAGGTTGCTGTTGATCTTCTTCAACGTCTGCTTGTTCTCGGAGCACCAGGCCAGGCATTCCTGAGTGCGACCGTTCTGCAGGCTGTGTTGTATGCGACTAGACTCGACAAAGGCTTGGACGTCGACCAGGTCTTCAATCTTCTTTTCCTTGGCCAGCTGACTGGCACTCTGAATATAACCCTGACGTAACAGATAGTCGACCAGCATGCGATCTAGACGGATCTTGCTCCAGTCATCGTACTTGACGTCGGCCAGGTTGGCTATGTCGTGCAGGTCTTGGAGATGGTTGATGCGGGCCCGCTGATGACGGTGTAGCATTTCTTCCTCGGCATGAAGAGCCTCCAACTTGCGTTTGAGGGTCTGGGCTTTGGCTATCATAGCGTCCAGCGAGGCGAGAGTGTGGTCCGAGGTGGCCGATGGAGCGGCGGTCGCGGCGGCGTTGAGGGCAGCAAGAGTGTCGGCCGAAGTCTTTTCGATATGTCGCCTTGCTTGGGCAAAGTTCTTCCGCGTCAGTTCAAAGGGCACTCGTAGCAGCGGTTGGTCCTGTGGGCTGTGTCAACCAACGACTACATTGATGGCGGACCGGTGACGCATACCAGCAGCAGATGCTGTTCGGGATTCAGCTTGGTCGATGTGAGTTCGGCCATGTTGGATCCTTCTCCCTAAAGTGTATTCTTCTTAAGAGCAAAATAATGTCGCAAAGAAGCAAACGGCAGCAGCAGCAGCAGCGTGCAATCAAGAGCACCTGCCCGCTCGCATGTGAAGCTTGTTGCTCAAATCGCTGTGGAGAAGCTGCCTCATCCTCCTCATCACAAGCTCTCTTTGTTTTCCATCTCGCACCTCAAGCCTTCGTCACTCTATCGCATCGCAAACATGATTGTCGTCTTCAGTCCATTGGCCGTCGACGCTGACCTTGTATCAATGTCTGTTCCCAACACTAGCCAACACTGGTCGAGACATGCCTTTTGTTCCAATTCTGCATCATCCGCCTTATCTGCTGCAGCCAGTAACACCATTAGTTCTTGTGATAGTACCCCAGGTAGGTGTTGTCTGTTGACTGGTCTTGTCCTCAAGCCTGTATTTGCTACATAAACTTGCCGCTCTGGAAATCATGCCGTCTCCTGCCAAACCACAAACACCGCACCGCCCGACAAGATGCTGCCTCTGCCCACCATACTGGACTTGGACATAGCTGATGCATCTACCTCTCTTCTCCGTCTGGTCAACCCGCCCCTGAGATGCGTCCATGTCCGACCATTGCGCCAACAGTGCAGCATCTTTGGCATCGTGACCGGGAGACGCCACAAGGAAGTCCTCCTGACCATGATCGAAAAGTTCCCTACACAGCCTGTCATCTACGAAGGCTTTGAACATCAAGATCTAATCGACTTCGCCAATTCCAGACACCTGAAGCTCAGCAAAACTGCTCAGAGACATCTGGACAAATGCACAATCAAACGCGCCGAAACTGCACAGATCCTCGATGCAAACAAAGCCGCACCTCAACTTCATCATTTCAACTCCGGCAGTCATGCAGCCCTCACCGAGTCTGGTGTCTTGTTGAGACGATCATCGAGGCTTGCTGCTCAGCCGAGACCTGCTACCTCCACTCTCGTCAGCAAAGGCCCTCCTAAGATACCCGGATCAGTTGTGATGCCCGTCCGAGGACCTGCAGCCAGAAGAGTCGTCTACAAGTCCCAACGCGCTCTCCAGAGAATGTTACAAGGGTCGCTCAAGGCTGCTGAAAGGCTTTCAAGGACATCCCTGATTCAAGACCTGGAGCGTGCAGATCACGAACTCCGATTCGACTTCCTCGGTCTACCTGCAGAAGTACGCGACATGGTGCTTCATCTTGTGTGCATCAGCTCTACTGCCATCGTTCATCCCCAACAGCAGCCTGCCATCGCCAGGACCTGTTGGCTCTTGAGAAGAGAAGCACTAGCCTTGTATTATGGCAGCAACAGATTCACTGTGTTTGTCACTCATGCAAAGCCCGAAGTGCAGGCGCTATCTGACATTAACAGTTGGCTTCGCGACCTTGAGCCATGTTATCTTGCTTCCGTGCGCTCCATCTCCTTTGTAAACTCCAAAGCGCGCATTATCCTCGACGTTGACTTTGACATTCGTGGTCAGAGATTTGGTGTTATCCGTCGAAGCGCTCGCTCGCCCCCACAGAACCACAATGTCTATGGGCCAATCGACTTTGAGCGGCAGATACAGAGTCTCATGAATAGCGTGCGTTGGGGCGAGAAGCTGCACAAGGTCTTTCCACGCACGGTCAGTTCATCTTCCATGCTCATGGCATTCAGATCTCTTATCTTGAAGCGGATTAAACAAGCTTCTTGCTTGGCGACAGTCGACAATCGTTCCATGACCTGGCACCGTTCTTGGAAGCTCCTTGGTGAGCAGTGGAATGCTCGCAAAGGCTTCTCATTGTCTAGTATCATAGGAATTGCAGAGATGTTGGCCGAACTGAATTCGGATGCGAACAGTCTCTGGTTCGCTGACTTCGAGCACTGATCAAGCAGGACTCGAGAGTTTTGGTCTCCAGATGGATTTGACAGTGGTCTAAAAAAAGGGCACGAGGTTGTCTCACACTATCAAGCTCATGGCATGTGCACCTTGTGCATTCTTAGATTGAACATGCCCTTACTTCCGGTCGTCATTGATGGAACATAGATTAGGATACACCTACCTTCCCTCTAATCTACTCGAAGTATGTGATTATGCCAACGCATGGTATCAATCGCGATTTTCGCACAGAGAAGACGTGAATTGCATAGCCGAAGATCTCTTTTCTGTAGACATAGACATTTTCCAATTACTATCCAACTCCACTACTTTGCTGCAAGACCAGACTTGGTACCAACAATCGAGACCACATCCTCGTCAGAGACAATGTGACCCAGACCAACCCTTTGAGGGATGTGTTTGGCAGAAGCGCCCCAGACCAACGCATACTTGAAGCTCTCCTTGAGATTGCGATGGATAGCATCACAGACGTCTTCGATTGTCGAGTTGCCACGAACAATGAGCGCCTCGCTAAAGTCTGGGTCGATACCCTTTCTGTGGTACTTGTTAGCTTTCGACCAAGAACAATATGTAGCGGGTTCGAGAATGTAAGAACGTGGGACTTGCCTCTTGGTGTAGATACGAATCAAGCCGAGCTCTTCCCAGCATCGATCTACCACATCCCTGACGCCGAGGTCGAGCTCGCAGCTCATGATGACGGTGTTGGGTTCTCTTGCTAGCGTGTCCATGTGGTCGAGACCGATGGCATCGACCTTGTTGTACACATAGAGACTTTTGGAGGTTAGTAAAAGCTCATAGTTTAGAAAAGACAGAAGACTTGCCAGTTGATGTATGTACGGTGGTCCTTCATGATAACGTCGATAAAGTCGTCGACGGTGACTAGTTATTGTCAGTGAAAAGGTTCGAATGCAAATGCATACTCACACATACCATTCTCATCACGGACGAGCACTTCACAGTTCAGGATCTTGTAGTCGCGGAGAATGTTGTACAACATCTTCTCGTCAAGACCGTTCTTAGGAGGGGTTTGGAAAGTGATCTTCATGCCACCAGCCTTCTTGGGCTTCAGGTAGATATTCCTTGTTTCATGTCAGCATGCGCGCCGGCCTCGACACGGCGTATGTACTTACGGAGGCTTTTTGTTCAATCTGATGCCAACGGCCTCCAACTCGGCTTCTAAAAGTGCCCTTTGCTCGGCTCTTTTTGTGGCATCCAGGACCATCAAGATCATGTCGCTGGTCTACACAAGTCAGTAAGAGCACCAAACAAAATCAGATATGCAAATGTTACCTTTGCGGCACTGATAACCTGTCTTCCACGACCCTTGCCTTCTGCAGCACCTTCGATGATACCCGGAAGATCGAGAATCTGGATTTCAGCGCCTCCGTACTCGAGCACACCAGGGATGGCGGTAAGTGTGGTGAAAGCATATGCGGCAACTATGGACTTCGTTTTCGTGATCTTTCCCATAAACGTTGATTTACCGACTCTTGGAGCACCATATTAGCCAGTAACTGCGAAGTAATGGCTGAGTGTAACTTACGAAGGGAAACCGACCAGTGCAATGCGAGCATCACCACTCTTCGTGACATCGAACCCTTCTCCGCCAGGGCCGCCTGCACCTGGGCCGGGCTCCAGAAGTTGTGCTCTCAGACGAGCGAGCTTTCTTGAAGATAATCAGCATTTGTCCGTATTTCGAATCATTCTTATACTAACCCTTTCAGAAGACCCAAGTGATATTCTGATTGGATTGTCAGTGCGAAATTTCAGCATTCTTGGGTCAAATGTTCAGTCCGCACCTGTTGCTTTGTTTTCTGCAATACATGTCAGCCATCCATCTGCTCCCTGCTAGATAGTTCCACATACTCTGCGTCCTGGCCATTTCGGCCTCAATCCTGAAAAAGAATTAGTTTGATGCCATGGAAATTGTTTCTTTCTCTGCAAACGCACTCCTTGATCTTCTCCGTAATATTGACCATGTTTGCGGCTGATGAGAGCTCCCGCGCTTCTTGAACTGTGAATGAGGATGGTAATATGCACAGGACGATAATCAGTCGCCGTTCGAACACAGACTGCACACCAGCTCGCGAATTCTTTGGCAGACGTTCTCCACCGCAGTCCAGCCACCAGCGAGAGAGGCTCAGTCCCGCCCGCAAGCACAGACCAACCAGGACTTCGAACGTCATCGAGAGTCTGCCAAAAACAGTGACAGGCGCGATCTTGTTTCCCAAATACTGTAACAGGTTAGACTGGATGAGACGTCGATAGGACGTGATGTCGTGGACGATGCGTTTCTTGAACCCTCCATCCCATCTCTCAAATCTACCCTACAACTGACAAGTTCGAAATCTGCGCGGAAACTCATCAAGCTCCCGAGCCAGTGCTAGGATCTTTTCTTGAAGACATCACCAGGTGCATATATCCTGACCCGAGTCAAAGGCATGTATCTCAAAGAGGCATTCGTTCCGGTCACGCACTACGACATAATCGACCGTCTCAATGGACAATACGACAAACTGCTGGCCTCTGGGGACTACTACCCGTTCACCTATCCTTTTGGAACTCTGGGCGCCACCGTAGTCATCCTCTATCTTCTGCTGGATCATCGATCACGGCCATGGCTACGCAAAGCTCGTTTTGCAGCATGGGCATTTATTACCGCCTTTGCGATCTGGAATATCAAAAGTTTCCGGGCACGTAACCCAGCCGCCGCATTTGGTGTCGGTCTGATTTCTGCCTGGTCGATGTTGTGGTGTTTCATGATGCTGGTGGTAAAAGATGTGCAGCAGGACTTTTCGAGAATTGAGAGAAAAGAATCGCGTCTGGATCTGGTTTCCGCGTCTACACCTCCACAGACTGCAGAGTCTAATGGCCATGCGACGGGAAGTGCGTACCAAAACGGCTCAACTTTGCACAATCGCACCAGCAAAGTCGGCACAATACAATCACCGGCTCAAAGAACTGGCACGCTTGCCTGGCAGAGCTATCCTTCAGCCCCGTTTGTAGAGCGTCTCGACTGGGTCGCGGATATCTTCTCCAACTTTAGGGGCATGGGATGGAACTGGCGAATCTCTGGATTGCCTTCGCCACCGCTATGGGCGCAAGCACAGCTCGCCGGCAACTTGGGCGCGCCGCCACCAGAAGAAGATGAGAAGAAAACTCTGGTCAGTCGTACTGGCGTCCACCGCTACCACGATAAGTCTTCTCTACTGAAAGCCAACCTTTGGATCGTCTGTCGCGACGTTGTAATTCTCGACATACTCAAAACGTTGATTTCACACGACGCTTATTTCTGGGATGGTAATGTCTCGGCGACGCCAAACTACTTGCCAGCGTCTCTCCAGACCTCTCCTGTCGCCGTGCGTAGTGCTCGTCTGCTACTCAGCTTGACCGCGGTGTATACAGCATTGCAGGCCATCTTTGCTCTTGGTCCCCTCTTCTTCGTCGGCATGATTGGTCCTCGCTACCTCGGCGTGCGAGGCGAGCCCTGGATGTATCCTGACAGCTTTGGCTCATTCAGCAACGTGCTCGACAAAGGACTCGCGGGTTGGTGGGGTGGCTGGTGGCATCAATCCTTCCGTTACGCCTTTGAAGCCCCGTCATCAAAATTGATGGAGCTCTTGAAAATCAACCCAAAGTCGGCCACTGGAAAGTTCATAGGCCTGACAGTTGCGTTCGTGCTGTCGGGTGTGCTGCACGCTTGTGGCAGCTATACGCAGCTTGGACATACTTATCCGCTATCCGGTCCTTTCTTGTTCTTTGTCTCGCAGATTGGAGGCATTAGTGCTCAGCTTGCGCTCATCTCATTCTTGCGCCGGGTCGGTGTGGTGCAGCGATCGCCCAAGTGGCTGCAACGTACAGCAAACTTTGTCTATGTACATGTGTGGTTCTACTACACCGCGCCGCTGCTATGTGACGACTTTGCGCGTGGTGGTATCTGGCTGTTCGAACCGCTGCCTGTCAGTCCTCTCAGAGGGCTGGGCTTGGGTGGAAAAGGTGATGGGTTCTGGTGTTGGTGGGGAGGTGTCGTATGGTGGCATCAGGGAGACCGATGGTGGAACACGGGTCTCGCTCTGTAAAAGGTCTTAGATGATCAGCAAGTTTTGTTCCAGAATAGACATAGATAGACGGCATTTGAAGCTTCACGTTGCACTCGAACATCCAATCCAATGCCGAATCCCAAACTGTCGCAAGTAGATTATCAGAAAGAACTACCCGAACAGATAAAGAGCCTGCCGAACCCATGCGCGCATGACAATGAAAATCGGGAAAAAGATAAGAAAACTAGAACAAAAAGGGGTTTCTAAGAGGGGGTACTGGAGTTGCGCCGGGCTTATACACAATGGGTCTTTCTCTCTCCCCTCAAAATTCCCAGACCATGTCCCGGTGGTCTACTAAAACATCAAGTGGGTATTACAGAGTGAAAGCACGAATTTAGATCATGTCGCGCTTGACGAACTCTGCGTGCATGGTCTTACCGAGCGAAGCAGGGCTGCGCTCGACAATGACGCCAGCAGCCTCGAGGGCCGAGATCTTGGAGTCGGCACCACCCTTGCCACCGCTGACAATGGCACCTGTTCGGATTGTCAGAAATGCTAGGTCAAAATCAGAAATGTCGAGTCTACTCACCAGCGTGACCCATACGTCTGCCAGGAGGAGCAGAGATACCAGCAATGAAGGAGACAACGGGCTTGTTGGCAGTGTTGTACTGCTTGAGGAAGTCTGCAGCATCCTCCTCGGCGGAACCACCGATCTCACCAATCATGATGATACCGTCAGTCTCACCGTCTTCGAGGAAGACCTTGAGGCAGTCGATGAAGTTGGTACCAGAGAAGGGGTCACCACCGATACCGACGACGAGCGACTGGCCGAGACCGGTCTGGGTGGTCTGGTTGACGGCCTCGTAGGTGAGGGTACCGGAACGGGAGACGATACCAATGCGACCGCGCTTGTGGATGAAGCCAGGCATGATACCGATCTTGCATTGGCCCTGTAGGGTGGTCAGAGATGTAGTGGGCCCAGTAGGGTCTTTGTTCTATCATACCGGAGCGATGATACCGGGGCAGTTGGGACCGACGAGTCTGGTCTTGCTCTGGGTCTTGAGGATGTCGGTGATGCGGACCATGTCGTGCTGGGGGATACCCTCGGTGATACAGACGACGAGGGGGATCTCGGCCTCAATGGCCTCCTCGATACCCTTGGCGGCGACGGGAGGGGGGACGAAGATAGCGGAAGCGGTAGCGCCAGTCTCCTTGACAGCGTCGGCGACGGTTGCGAAGACGGGCTTGCCCAAGTGTGTCTCTCCGGCCTTCTTGGGGTTGGTGCCACCGACAACCTGGGTGCCGTACTCAATGGCCTGCTGAGCGTGGAAGGTACCCTGCTTGCCGGTGAAGCCCTGGAAGATGACCTTGGTCTGGTCGTTGATACGGAGGTTGGTGTTGGTGGTCAGGTACGAGGAGCTGCTGTAGGGGCGCGAGGCAACGCGCAGAGCGGAGCCCAGGGGCTTTCTGATGAAGCTCTGCATTGTCGGGGAAAAGAGAGGCGGTGGTGGGTGGTGAGGAAGGTGCGTGTCGAAACAACAATAACTTCTTGGTCCAGCTGTTTCCCGAGTTTGCGAAGAGCGAGCAAAGCCGCAGCAACCCTCAAACGCCCGGACGCCGACAATCAGCCGCCGAGGAAAGTGCAATCCAAGCCCTCCGAGCCTGCACCTGCCCTCTGCATGCTCGACTCGCCGCTGCCACTTGCGGGGAACTCACGGACTTTTGAACTTTTTGTCGCCAACCAGCCATTCATTTCGACCACACCCAGACGCTTGTCATAGTCCTGTCCTCGCTCAGATCTCACACCGAGGAAACTGGCCTCGCCATCGGTCCTTGAAATATTCCAATAAAAGCCCCCGCCGCGTCACGGTCCTCTCCACTGCAGGCCTGCAGAAGCTATAGTCCAACATGGCAACCATGACCATGACGGCAAACGACTCAAGGCCCAAACATTCAAAGGTACCCAAAGGCGTCAAGCTCGCTCCTGAGAATGAGAGGTATATCCGCGCCTGCGCAGATGTAGCACTGGCATTGGTCGAAGATTATGAGAGTCAGGTCGATGGCAAGGCGCCTAAGAAAGACCTCAACCTCAACACATTACGCAACAATATCGCAAAGAAACACTTCCTCAGTAACACTCCGCCTCTTACCGCCATCATCAATGCCGTCCCCGAACACTACAAGAAGTACATTCTGCCTCGCTTGATCGCAAAGCCTATCCGAAGTGCTTCTGGTATTGCCGTTGTTGCCGTAATGTGCAAGCCTCACAGATGTCCGCACATCTCGTACACTGGAAACATTTGCGTCTACTGTCCTGGTGGTCCAGATTCCGATTTTGAGTACTCGACTCAGTCCTACACCGGATACGAACCCACTTCGATGCGTGCCATTCGCGCGAGATACGATCCATTCGAACAGGCAAGAGGAAGAGTGGATCAAATAAAGTCTCTGGGTCACTCAGTTGACAAGGTCGAATACATTATCATGGGCGGCACCTTCATGTCTCTGCCCGTCAGCTACAGAGAAGAGTTCATCTCCCAACTACACAACGCCCTCAGTGGGTTCCAAGCGACCAACGTCGACGAGGCTGTCTTGGCTGGCGAGATGAGCAGCACAAAGTGTGTTGGCATCACTATTGAGACGAGACCTGACTACTGCCTGGATCAGCATTTGAGCGACATGCTGCGCTATGGATGTACTCGTCTGGAGATCGGCGTCCAGTCGCTGTACGAGGATGTCGCGCGTGATACCAACAGAGGCCACACTGTTGCAGCAGTCGCAGAGACTTTCAAACTGGCCAAGGATGCAGGCTTCAAGGTCGTAAGTCATATGATGCCTGATTTGCCCAATGTTGGCATGGAAAGAGATCTGGATCAGTTCAGAGAGTACTTCGAGAACCCTGCTTTCCGAACCGATGGACTCAAAATCTACCCGACACTGGTCATTCGAGGAACTGGATTGTACGAGCTTTGGAGAACAGGCCGCTACAAGAACTACACGCCCAATGCGCTAATTGATCTGGTCGCTCGCATCCTGGCTTTGGTACCACCATGGACCCGTATCTATCGTGTCCAGCGTGATATTCCCATGCCTCTCGTTACATCAGGTGTCGAGAACGGCAATCTGCGTGAGCTGGCCTTGTCTCGTATGAAGGACTTTGGCACGACCTGTCGCGATGTCCGTACACGAGAGGTCGGTATCAACGAAGTGAAGAACAAGATCCGACCGTCGCAGGTCGAACTGGTGCGCCGAGACTACACAGCAAATGGTGGATGGGAAACGTTCCTGGCTTATGAGGACCCGAAGCAAGATATTTTGATTGGTTTGTTGCGTCTTCGCAAGTGCAGCTCAACACACACTTTCCGTCCAGAGCTCACTGGGCAGCCGACGAGTCTGGTGCGTGAGCTACACGTTTACGGCTCGGCGGTGCCGGTTCATGGACGCGACCCCAGAAAATTCCAACATCAAGGTTACGGTACCTTGTTGATGGAAGAGGCTGAAAGGATTGCGCGTGACGAGCATGGTAGTGAGAAACTCAGCATCATCTCTGGCGTGGGAGTACGCAGCTACTACGCCAAGCTTGGATATTGGCTCGACGGACCGTACATGAGCAAATGGCTGAAGCCCAAAGACGACGAGGAGAGCGACGATGGTTTCTGATGTTAATATGTGACGGTTGTTGGAGTTGTGGTGCATTTGACGGATATCAACATGGAGGGCGGCGTTTACTGGACGAGATTGAAGTTGATGAAAGCTGCAGATTTGCAAAAGATAGATGATAGGTATACACAAGGGTGATGCGCCCGATTGCCGCCCAATGGGAAATGTCTATAACAAGCCGGACCTCGAAAGAAAAAGGTAACGCCGCGCCGGAAAGAGCAAAAGTGGTGGTGATGGTCATGATGTGGAAAAACGAGGGTCAGACTATCGGAGTGATTTGTAGCTTTGTCGAAGTCTGTTTTATGAGTGGGACTAGGACAAGGCAATGGCGCCTCTTGATCTGTCTCGTTGGTGCAAATATGCTTGGCCGGCGCAAAAGACGAGGAAAGCCTGAGGTCAGATCAGTATGAGCGACGAAAGGGTTCTGGGGTTCAAGCAGTGACATACACCGTAGATGGCAACGGCACCAAAGACTGAAGCGGCGACAGCAGCGCCATCAGCGGGGTCTTCTTCGGAGCCCATCATGGAGTGGTTGTTTGTCTTGAAGAGAGCACCAATGACGGAGAGGATGACGATGGCGAAGATGGAGATGACAACACTGCGGGCGTGTTAGCGTGCGTCCAGGGAAGGTAGGCAGAGGGCAGGCGCACCATGTCCAGGCATTGAAGGCGGATACGACGGGCTTCATGGTGAGTTGAGGCGTGCAGTGGTCGAGGCGGCGGTTCGCGTGGGCTAAGAGACGGAGGACGGCGGGATGGGTCAAGCGACTCGAAGGCTGGGGTTCGCGTCGTGTGTCTGAGCGCAAGTAGTGGTACTGCGAGACGGGCTTCTGGTAGAGAGTGGGTGGGTGGACGAATGTCGGTTCGTAGCTGACGTGCCTGGTTGCGTCTGGCAGCGTTGCCAAGCAAGCCCTTCCCCGACCTCCGCTGCCAGACCCCTCGACCACCTTGACCGTGACGGTAGCTTGTTACAGAGCACATCCCAACCAAGTCGCCATGATTTCGGGCATCCTCGTCTTCAACCAGAAAGGCGAGAACCTCATCTTTCGCGCCTTCCGCAACGACTGCCGCCCGCGTCTCGCCGATGTCTTTCGCATTCAAGTCATCTCCAACCCTCTGGTTCGCTCGCCCATCTTGACCCTCGGCTCGACCACCTTCAGCCATGTCAAGCACGAGAACATCTTCATTGTCGCCGTCACAAAGGGCAACGCCAATGCCGCCCTCGTCTTTGAGTTCCTGTACCGCTTGATCCAGCTGGGCCGCTCCTATTTCGCAAAGTTCGACGAGGAGGCTGTCAAGAACAACTTTGTCCTGATCTACGAACTGCTCGATGGTCCGTCCTGACCCTCGCCACGCATTCTGCCAATCTGCTCACCACCTCTCCAGAAATCCTCGACTTTGGCTACCCCCAAAACACAGACACCGACACTCTCAAGATGTACATCACCACCGAAGGTGTCAAGTCTGAGAGAAACCTCGTCGTACGCTCGTCCTCGTCTACTTCTCCTTCTAGACCGCCAATCGCTTACCATCCAACAGGAGGACTCGTCCAAAATCACAATGCAAGCCACCGGCGCCATGTCCTGGCGACGAGACAACATCAAGTACCGCAAGAACGAAGCCTTTGTCGACGTTATCGAAGACGTCAACCTCCTCATGTCCGCCAACGGAACCGTCCTGCGTGCCGACGTCAACGGCCAGATCGAAATGCGCGCCTACCTCTCTGGTACCCCTGAATGCAAGTTTGGCCTCAACGACCGTCTCACCCTGGGCGAGGAAGCCCTGGCCTCACCTTCCGGAAACATGGCTGGTACAAAGGCTACCAAGGCTGCCGCTGGTAGTGTCACCCTCGAAGATTGCCAGTTCCACCAGTGCGTGCGTCTGGGCAAGTTCGACACCGACAGGACCATCTCCTTTATTCCTCCCGATGGTAGCTTCGAGCTAATGCGCTACCGTGCCACCGAGAACATCAACCTCCCTTTCAAGGTTCACGCCATTGTCAACGAGATTGGAAAAACAAAGGTCGAGTACAGCATTGCCATCAAGGCAAACTATGGCGCAAAGCTCTTCGCCACAAACGTCGTCATCCGCATCCCAACTCCTCTCAACACTGCTTCCATCACCGAACGGACCTCTCAAGGCAAGGCCAAATACGAACCCGAACACAACAACATCGTTTGGAAGATTGCCCGTTTCACTGGTGGCTCCGAATATGTGCTCAGCGCTGAAGCTCAACTTACCTCCATGACCAATCAAAAAGCTTGGAGTAGACCGCCCTTGAGTCTAAACTTCTCACTGCTCATGTTTACGAGCTCAGGCTTGTTGGTCAGATACCTCAAGGTCTTTGAAAAGAGTCAGTACAGCAGTGTCAAGTGGGTGCGGTACATGACACGGGCGGGCAGTTATGAGATACGGTAAGTCCTTCCATCTCTCAAGATCCTGATTTGTCGCTAACCCAGCTCTAGTTTCTGAAAACTGTCGATTGGATTGCGCATCATTTGGACTTTACAGCATGGCGTCTTTTCTTGCCCGCAAAAAAGCATTTTGCATGGGGGGTTTTCCACACGGCGTTCTTCTTCTCCTGTCATACCAGTTTCCATGTCTTTTGAGATACCCGCGCGTGACCAGGCGGCTTTCTTGATCCTTTTTTGAGCAGGGTCACGCATCTACCATTTTTTCTTGTCTATGTATGAACAAACAATTCTTTCGATTCTCACTGTTGACGAGGTCCACCTGCTCGATGCATCGACTGTGCCTGCTCAACGACCCGATCGTTCCCCATTCAAGACTCACCATGCCCATTTCGAGTCAATGAAGCAGATTGCGGTGGTCATTGGGCACTTCGCAGCCTTGTCTAGGGAACAACCCTGGCCTTGTATATATCACTTTAGTTTACACCCTCTTGCCGTCTGTCAGTCTATCTAGAACCATCGTTTCTTCATGTTGCATTCGCTCATCTGAGAAAGCTAAGCATACATCATGTGTCCTCAAAACAGATTCCGTCCAGAAAGACTCACAGGCACTGCGATTATCTGTATCGTGGCCGATGTCAAGGCAGCATCTGGCTTTCCTGACATACACACTGCACACATCGAAGAACCCGAAGAGAAGAGGAAACAATTTGATTGGAAAAAGTGTCTGTAGTAGTAGCACATGCATTGTGTTCATTACAATCGTAAACTCCGAATCTCCAAAAGCCCCGTCCAATACGCAACAAAAGGGAGAAAAAAAAAAGAACAAAAGAAGAAGAAAAAGGGCGACGGCTATGCCATGCTTGGTTTTGTCCACAGAAGAGAAGCAAAAGACAAGAGAAATGGAGAAAAGAGAACAAGACAGGTGGAGAAGAAGAAAAAAGAAAAGAGGTCGGTTCTGTCTGACCCCATCTAGAAGATCATGCTCTTGACCTGATGTCTGTCACGGTGTCCTGGGCGTGGACTGCTAGTAGGCGGCGTCTCACCGCGCACAGAATCTTGTTGTGACATTGTTCGCTTGAGCTTGGGTGCACCGGCCTTCGTGTCGCGAGCATCTGGTCCTGATCGACTGGGGTCTTCCGAGTTCTGTTGTGCCTTTGTTGCCTTGGCATCCGATCGTTCCTTGGTCAACACCACATCGGTCCATTTGGCTGTGCTGCTTGTTGAAGGCTTGCCTATGCATGAGCCAAGTGCCTTCATCCAAGCGTCCTTGTCGGCGGCGGTGTCGGCGTAGAAGTCAATGGTCTCGCCATTGGCAAATCTCATTCTGAAACCTTCCTCAACAAACTGGTAGCCATCGTCTTCTTCGGCAAAGGCAGACTTGCGTCTTCCTTTCGTGGGGTGGCCTGATGTAGGATCGGCGACGAGTGACTTCTGGTCGTCAATCAACCTTGTAGCCTTTGAGAGATTGATAGTCGCTCTGGGCTGACGAGTGTGCTCGTGATAAGCTGTGAGCTTTGTGCCCTGAAGACGGAAGAAGCGACGGCGCCAGTACGGACAATCGCCGCCTTGCTGACTCAAGCAACCTTCCCACGAGGATTCTTTGACCTGTTCGGCCGCCTTCATCTCTCTGACAGCTGAACTCATGCTCTTGGGCATGTGTTCATCACCAACACCCTTAGGCTTGGGAATGTACATGAGTTGCAACTCAAGCTTGCCCACTGCGTAAGGTGGACGCCTAATGGTACCATCTCTGCCACCAAAGCCAGGGTTGCCATTGTTGCGCTTGCTGCGCACACTGCTGACGACATCGGCATCCTTTTCGATTGCCCACTCGTTGAAGCAAGGCACATCTACGGTAAGCTGTCGTCCGAAACACTGAGACTCGTGAGACTTTAGGGAAACATAAGCGCGAGCGAATGAACCAGATTTGGCATCAACAACTTCGCGCAGCATATCCCAAGACGTGGGCTTGACAGAGGCGCGCTTGCGTTGCATCTCTTCTTGCTGGCGACGTTCAATCTCGGCAGCCTCTTCTCTCTCCTTTCTCTCACGTTCCGCTCTCTTCTTGGGAGATGTGAGGAGGCGAGAGAATCTTGATGTTGACGACTTGATGGGCTTTGTAGGAGATACTGGAACAGGAATCGACATCTGGGGCTTGGGCGCAGGAGCCGGCAGCTTTGTAGTCAGAGTCAGTTGGAATTCAAGGTCCTGAAGAACAACGAGCTCGAATTCCTGGCCAATTGCGGCGGCTGTTCCAAGCTGGAGATCAGCAGTAGTCACGCAATGCAAGCCATTGTCCAAGGTGAGTTGGAAGAAGAGACGATCGTCTGCGAGATCGTGTTAGTTTGATTCGGGAAGGCATCATAGAGGCACTTACTGCGTGGCAGCGGTAGGTCGAGTTCCTTTACGCCAACGACCTTGACAAAAAGTCGTCCTCTCTCCTCTCCGTCATTAGTCTCATCAGTAGTGAGGTATTCATCAACCTTCCCGAGAGAGCTTTCATGACCAGGCAACGGAGGGGCCGGCCCACCAACGTTGGATTTCCTGCCAGAGGATCTCCTGGAACTTTTACGTCTAGTCTTGCCATTCCATGGCTCAGTCGTCAAGTACTTCTCGCCAGCGCTTGATTTGCGCGGAGTGCGTTTACTCTTGCCGGTAGTTGAGGGGTTGGCCTGGCCATTGGGAGAGAGCGGACGTTGGCTCTCGTCACTGAAGTTTCTGTTGCTAGCGACAATGACCTTGGTATTTTGACGCATGAGATAACCCTTCTGTATAGTAGTTAGCAAGTGCATAAAAGGTTGGGGAGTCTATCGGTGAGTACCTTTTGAGACTCAATCACGCGGTCAAACTCGGCATCCATTCCGAGCCCCATGTCATCGTCGAAAGAATCAAGCTTGAAGTCAAGATCGAGTTTCATCTTGCGACTTTGTCGACGCTGTTCGGGGAGAATGTCTGATATAGCTTCGTCTTCGTGCTGATCGTCCTTTTCAAGACTTGTGTCGCTCTGGGAGGACTTTTCGACTTCCTGCTCGCCATCTGGTTCAACCTGGTGAGGTTCTTGTTCAGCCATCTCGGGCTCAGTCAGCGACCCTGAGCTGTGTGATTCTTCATCTTCTTCCTCGTCAGAAGAGATTTGCTCATCTGCTTGAGCCGAAGTCTCGGAGCGGTACTGGTCAGGAATCGGAGGTACTTCTTGGCTCACATGACGACGCTGAGCTCTCATGGCTTCTAGGTCGGCAGGTGTTCCAGAGGGTCGAGCCTTGAGCTTTCCCTGAGTCTTGATGGTGGCTTTGCGCTCAGGAATGATGGGCGTTTCCTCTGGAGGAGGAGACATGTCGATCATCGAGCCATGGATGACAGAACCAAACGACTCATGTCCAATAGTATGATCAGACTCAACTGAGCTCTCTCGCTCATATTGGGCTTCGGTGGTGAAGCTAGGCTGTAAAACCACGGGGGGTTCGAGTACGGATTTCTTGATTTCCTCCTGTGTACCGGATGAGGCAGGCGGCGTAGGAGTGATGTAGTCCTTCAAACCGAAGTCAAAGTCATCGTTGCCCAAGAAGCTCAGAGGAAGACCCATACTACTCGACTCGTCAGTGGATTGTGGATTACCAAGTGGAGTAGCGAATGCTTCGTCTTCCATGGGTGATTCCTGATCATCTTGAGAAGGCATGAGTTGAGGCTCTTCTGGTTGTTCGTTGACCAGGACTGACATGGGGGATGAATAGCGGCTTTCGTCGTCCTCAACTTGAGAGTCTTCGTCGTAGTCAGCATGGTGAATGACAGACTGTCTGTCGTAGTCGTCTGCTCTGGTTTCGTCAAGTTCAGTGTGGAAAGATGGAACAGCACTAAGGTCGAGGTAGCTATTCTCAGCCTCTTCCTTGATATCAGCACCAATTTCAGCATTGAATTGCGTTGATGTTTCGCGAGAAGGGATGGGAACGTCTGGATCGAGGTTGGCGAGTTCGCGGTAGTCTCTGTCAGCGAACGAGACCATGGATTCCTCTTGTAAATCGGCGTCGAATTGGTCATATTTTTGTGACTTGACATTACGCAGAATGGACTCGCGCGAGATGCTTGGTGCAAAGTCAAAGCCGGCCAAATCATCGTCTTCGACATCTGAATGCTCTGGAGCTGCAGCAGCGTCTTCATGACTGGACTTGGCGTCTTCTTCAGCGTGGTCCTCTGTATCTTGTGACTTTTGCACATCGGCTAGAGATGTTTGCAGTTTGAGGAGATTCATTCTGTCTTCCATAGACATGTTGGCCTCCCTCATACGAAGAATCTCGTCTTTCGAGACCGAGGCAGGACGCGGTGGAGAAGGCAGAGAACGCTGAATACTACTTGCGCGTTCTGCAGCAGCAGCAAGACCACCAGAGTCGACGCGCTCTCTTCTAAAAGAGGGAACTCCAGGAAGCGGAGGCAGAGGTCTTGCCTCGGCATCTGAGTTGGCAGATTCGGAGCGGCTGGACGAAGGTCGTTGCTCGCTGGTCGCAATTGAGGCATGCCTCTCGGCGTGCTCATCGTCGTCATCGAAAACGTCGTCGTAGTCGTTGGCAAGATGGCTACGGGCAATATCAGGGCTCATGTGTCTCCAGTCTTCGGGAAGAACCACCGGAGTCTTGTCTGTGTCCTCGAGTGAGGCATCGAAACTGTCTTCGTCGACAGAAGAGGCACGTTCGAAGCTGTTATCTTCGTAGTCATCGGAATCATAACTGCCCTCGCGTGAACCCGATGCGACGGAGGATGGCTCTGGTGTCTGCTGTTCGTATTCGTTGATCTCAGGAGGCGCCGTCTCGAATGTGACGCTTTTTGCATGACGTGGCTGTGCACGGGGAGTAGCAACTCTGCCGTCGTCTTGATCTTCGGGCCAATGGCTTTGGTCGGACTCGAAGGACGCAGCAAAACGGCTGTTGTATGTGAGAGAAGACTTGGTTGGCGAAGGCGTCTCTCGACGGGGAGAATTGGGATTGGATGTTGCGGTAGAGGGGCCGGCTGAAGGAGCCGGAATCTTGGAAGGACTTAGATCCCCGTCGGTGGGAGACTTGAGGGGGTTGTTTTCCTTGCGGAGACCGTCGAAGCGTGTGAATACGTTGTTCTGAAAGTTGCCGCCCCAGCCGCGGTTGCTCAGAGGACGTTCGATGACGGGAGAGCTTGAAGGGTCGTAGTTGTGCTTTGTTTCGCGGGCATACATGGTGCTGTTCTTTACACGGGATGCCTTTTTGAGGTTCTCAATGGATGAGCGACGGTGTGAGGATGTTCCAGTAGGAGAAGCAGAGCGCTCAGGACGCTCAGGGCTGTTTTCGGAACCAAAGCGCGAGGGAGAAGCGCGGTCTTCCCAGAACATGCGTGGTGAGCGCTGTTGCTGCAGCGGTGATGAATCAAAGGGCGACGAATCCTTGCCGGTGACCATCTTCTGACGCGGACGGTTAGAAGCTGATAAGTAGTGAAGTTGTGTGGTGGCCGACTTACTTTGGTGGCCTGGTTGTAACTGGGCGAATTCCTCCTCCGTTCTGTCGAGCCGATTTCTGATAGAGGACGTGACATCTTGGTGGGCGAGCCAATCGACGAAGCAGTCGAGTTGGACTTGACTATCTTGAGCGGCTGCACCTAGGGCGAACGTCAGCGCATGTGAGAGGAGACGGTCCAGACTGGATTACCTCTTCGGTGGCCATTGTTGACGAGGAATGTGCGCCTGTCCGTCCAGCGAGCGCGATGGATTACAACCAACAATAGACGCAGCGACGCTTCTGCAAAGGCAAGAAAGAGAAACTCGAAGCACAGAACAAAAGACCAAAGGTGACCTGAACGAACAGAGCAATCGGCGCGGCGAGCTCAATATACAGTACCAACAAAGCGGCAGCGGAGTCTTGTTTAACAAAACAGCGGCAGCCGGAGTCTTGTTTTCCAAGAGTCAGTTGATACGGCAACGGCGGTAGAGTGGCTACTTGACAATAGAACGGCCGGGTGGGCTCTCTGCTCATTAAGGATGCGGAATTGCTGGTTTGTGAAACTTTGTGCATTTTTCCAGAGCTTTATGCTCATTGTGGTTGTTTTATTCATGCATAAAGCATCTCTTCGCGCAAAATGGTGCGTCCTGCGTTCTCTACCGATGCATCCTGCACACCTAATCGATAGCCGCTTGAAACCCGAACCGGGATATTTTTGTCAACTGGTCTGTCCATCCTTGTCGCACTGCCGCCGTATTCGTCATCCGTCGCTGTCGCCATCACTGTCGCTGTCGCCGACGTACACATGCTCCCCTCTAGCATGCGCCCGTCTCTATGCCCCTTCTGCGAGGCTGCTGCCTCGATGGCGCGGCCGCTCTTTGCTATGCGCCCCACGCGCCACATGGCTACTATGCAAAAGCCTCGACCAAATCGAATGGGTCTGTCGCCCAAGGTCGCCCTCCCCGATGCCAAACCCCCGAGAAGACGTACGAATAGCCCTTTCGGTGGCATGAATGTCACACATGCAGACTTTCGCAATGCGCCCCGTCAACGTCCATCGACGGCTGAACAAAAGAGAGCCACGCGAAATGCTCCAGAAAAGTATAAGCCAAAGGAGGACAAGGAGAAGGACTCGTTTAAAGCCTTGAAGATGCAGCGCGCCCTCAGTCAAGTATCCTACAGTCATCGTTCTGCCGTCAAGCAAAGCATAGCCGACACCGAATCTTTCAACGAGTTCGGTTTGTTACCCACCGTCCACCAATCCATCTCAACTCAGGCATTGAATGGTTTGGATGATACCTCCCCTACCCCTATTCAACGTCTTGCCATTCCTGCTTTGCTCGGAACCAATGGCAAGAGGTCCAAAGACACTCAGTCAATGCAGCAGTACCTACTGGCTGCAGAGACTGGATCTGGCAAAACTCTGGCCTACCTCTTACCAGTCATCGATGCTCTAAAACGCGCCGAGATTGCCCAAGCCGAACAAGATGCTCAGGTGGAGAAGGAGACAGCTGCTCGCAAGAACATCTTTGAACTCGAATCACCACCATTGTCAAACGAACCTCATCCGACCACCGGCCGCCCACGTGCCATCATCTTGGTTCCCACCGCAGAGCTAGTGCAGCAAGTCGGTGCCCTGGCCAAGTCCTTATCTCACACGACCAAGTTCCGTGCAGCTCTCATCTCTGCCAACTTTACCGGTACCGTGATTCGCAACCGTCTATTTTCACCCTCAGGCGTCGATCTCCTTGTTTCAACCCCACACCTGCTCGCGAGCATTAGTGAGAACGATCCCAATGTGCTCTCACGAGTCACTCATTTGATCATCGATGAGGCCGATTCGCTTCTTGACCGCTCCTTTGCACCCATCACTGGCAGCATCCTCGATCGTGCTACTCCAAGCTTGAAGCAGCTAGTCCTCTGCTCCGCCACCATTCCTCGCAGTCTTGATTCCTACCTCCGCAAGCGATTCCCGGATATCCGTCGTCTTGCTACCCCGAATCTGCACGCCATCCCTCGTCGTGTCCAGCTCAGCGTCGTAGATGTCGAAAAGGATCCCTACAAGGGCAACAGAGATCTCGCTTGCGCAGACACGGTCTGGAACCTTGGTCGTGAGGCAGGTGAAGATAGTGTCAAGAGAGTCATTGTCTTTGTCAACGAGCGTGAAAAGTGCTCAGAGCTGTCGCTGTACCTTCAGAGCAAAGGTGTTGATGCTATGGCGCTCAGCCGTGACTCTGACGAACGCAAGCAGGCACAGGTCCTCGCCGAATTTACTGGTGCCGCCGTCGATTCGAAGTCTAGCCAGCCCAGTCAAGCAGCGCCTCGAGCTCTGCCAGGCAAAAGACAGTTGAACAACACAAAGGTGCTCGTCATGACTGATCTTGGTTCCCGTGGTATCGACACCTTGATGGTGCGCAACGTCATCTTGTACGATGTACCCCACACCAGTATCGACTTTATTCATCGCCTTGGCCGTGTTGGCCGCATGGGCAGACGTGGCCGCGGTATTGTTCTTGTCGGTAAAGGAGATCGCAGAGACATTGTCAAGGAGGTCCGCGACGGAATGTTCAAGGGTGCTGCGCTTATCTAGTAGAGTGTCGGACAGGCTTGCAATATCTCACCTCACCAATACGCATCTTGATACCCACATTGTAGCATTGAATTCATTACACGCTGCTCTTGCGATGCCGCGCGGCTATACGTGACTTCCAATACGAATGCTCAATCATGAGGCAGAAAGACATATATGTTTTGAGAATGACTTTTGCTCCATCTGCTCGTAGCAGCGCGTGACCGCGTGACTATGTACCATGTAGATGAAGGTGAACTGTGATGCAGAAGGAGACGTCTGTGTTACATCAACAGATCTAAAGCGAAGCACTGTTCGAGCGACGAGAGCGAGAAAGTCGATAATGGTGCAGCGAGAAGCACAATGCTTAGCCGAGAAAGGCTAGCTCTGTTTGTTTGTCACGTTTCCATCAGCTACGAAGACACGCCAACATTCATGACTCGATCGAAAATCCGACTACACTTCTCTCTGGCAGACACGGTGACGAGACTCGATAAGCAGCGATGAGAAACTAGCTAGGATATGCTGTGTCGAACTTGAAACAGTACGAAGGAGCTTCAAGATGAAGCAGTGCTGACTGGGCGTGAAACGGACAGTTCGCATGGTCCACGATTATCAGTAGGAGGTGTCTGCAACTGACTGGCCAAGAAGGTGCTATTTCAAGGGCTCGTTGGTGGGGAGCTCCACAAAAGCAAAGCTCGGAAGGTCTTAGCGGAAATGACGAGCGGGCGGAGCGTCGTCGGGCCAGAGAGCGAAGCGCCTCGGCCGGGGTACCGTGCGCATAGCGTATCACTTCGACCCTCGAAGACTCTCAGTCGCAAGCCTCGCCGTCCTCGCCCTGTATTGCTCTGTAGCCGGCGAAGACGCCTGTCCCATCCACCATGTCTGGCCGCTTTGTTAGAGCGTCAAAGTACCGTAAGCGCCCCGACCCCGACGCGTCCAGCCCAAGCACACGACATGTCTAACATCGACCAGGACACGTCTTCGGGCAGTCGACCAAGAAGGTAACCCCCATCGCGGCCCTCGCCATGCACCCACGAGTCTTGTCCTCTAACGACGCATTGCCGCGCAGGAGCAATGTTACGACAACCTCCGCATCTCTAAGAATGCTTGGGACACGAACCTGATCAAGGCCAACCCCAAGTACCTCTCGGTCAATTGGGAGGCCAGCGGTGGCGGCGCCTTTGCTGTCATTCCTGTCGACGAGCGTGGCAAGCTGCCCGATGTCATGCCTCTGTTCCGTGGCCACACAGCTGCCGTCCTCGACACCGACTGGTACGCTTCTCAACTCCCCGTCTCTGCTCCCACAGCTTCCTGACGCGCCCTGACAGGAACCCCTTTGACGATTCCATCATTGCTTCTGGTTCCGATGATGGAAAGGTACGCCTTCGACCTTTGCTGTATTGTCAATGCTCCTACTGACGCCCGCGTGCTTGCAGGTCTTCGTTTGGCAGGTCCCCGAAGACTTTACTCTGCACACCGACGCCGACGAGCCCACCGACATCAGCCCCGTGCACAAGTTGTCTGGCCATACCCGGTATGCCTCCAAGCACACGTCTCCAGCTGGCCCACACTAACCCACAGCAGCAAAGTCGGCCACGTCTTGTTCAACCCCTCGGCCGCAAACGTTCTGGCCAGTTCCTCGGGCGATTGCACCATCAAGTTGTGGGATCTTGCTTCAAACAACCCCCGCCTTACTCTCAAGCACAATGACATTGTCCAATCTCTGTCATGGTCCGCCGACGGCGGCATGCTTGTAACCACATGCCGTGACAAGAAGATCCGTTTCTGGGATGTGAGACAAGAGAGACCGGCACACGAGGTCCAGGGACACCCCGGCGCAAAAAACAGTAGAGCAGTATGGATGGGCGACCATGACCGTGTGGCCACGACTGGTTTCTCGCGCATGAGCGACCGTCAACTTGGTCTGTGGGATGTGCGCAACCCCAAAGAGCCCATTGGCGGCTTCTCCATCCTCGACTCCATCAGCGGTGTCTGCATGCCCTTCTGGGACGACGGCACCCAAATGCTGTACCTTGCTGGCAAGGGCGATGGAAACATCCGCTACTATGAGTACGAGAATGACAAGTTCGAGTATCTCTCCGAGTACAAGTCGGCCGATCCGCAACGCGGTGTCGCCTTTGTGCCCAAGCGTGGTGTCAACCTGCACCAAAACGAGGTCATGCGTGCCTACAAGACTGTCAACGAGAACTTGATCGAGCCCATCTCCTTCATTGTTCCTCGCCGTGCAGAGGTCTTCCAAAACGACATCTACCCTCCGGCCACTGGAAGCAAGCCTTCCATGTCTAGCGAGGACTGGTTCTCGGGCAAGGAAGCTGCTCTTCCACCAAAGATTTCTCTCGAGAGTCTGTACGAGGGCGAGACTCCGGTCGAGATTCCTGCTGAAAAGGCCCCTTCTACCCCTCAGGTCAAGAGCACTCCTACTCCCGCTTCAAAGTCGTCCTCTTCTGCTCCTACCCCTGTTCCTGCCTCGCCTGCAAAGCCTGAACCCACACCTGTTCCTGTCAACAGGGGATCCATGCAGGAAAATCAAGCCAGCATGTCTGCTATGGCTGATCGTTTCGCCGACAAGGACGAAGTGACTCAATCGAGGGGCAATGCCAATGACGAGTTTGATGAAGTGCCCAAGCCTGTGCAACGTCCCACCTCAACCATTGCCACCAAGCAGGAGGAGAAGACTGGTGTCCGCACGCCTCCACAGGTCCAAACTCCTACGACCACCACATCTGCTCCGGCTCCTGAGCCTGTCGCTGAGCCCAAGACCAGCGACATCAAGTCGCCAGTCGCCGAGACCCCCAAGCCTGCACCCGCCAGTGTGGAGCCTCCTACTACAGCTGCAGGCGCAGCGAAGGGAGCAGCCGAAGGTATCAAAGGCGCCCTGTCTGAGATCAAAAGCCTGTTGGTGCAACAAGCTCAGGACATGGCGGTGCAGGCAGAACGCATTGAGAGCCTGACGAAAGAGGTTGCCAGCCTAAAGAGTCGTTTGGAAGGTTAATACTGTTATCGCCCTGTAGGATACTGCACGTAATGAATGTTTGAGAACAGCAACTCTCTGATTCAGATCTGCCACGATCAATTTCAATAGTAGGAAGCGAATGTTGTGACTCCAGTTCTGAATTCGACATCATCAGCAAGCACCATCTGAGCCGCGTCGAATGTAATGTCACAATTTGGAGAAGGCTGAGAAAGAATTGGTTTCATTTTCGTCACCAGTGATAACACCCTCAAAGAACCAATTCAAATGTGGTATGGTCTGTCACTCTACCGCAAGGAATCTTCTATCCCATCCTCTTGCGTACATGGACGCCCGAAAAAAACGCCGTGATAATGCATTGTATAAATTCCCCATCTTGTTTTCTTTTCCGATGCATCCAACCATTCATAGTCGTGATTCTGATATCTCTAGAACGACGTGTTTGCCGTCTTCTCCTTGACAATCTCGGCAGTGATTGTGTCGAGCATGCCCGCACTAGCAGCAATGAATCCGAGGTAGGGCTTGCTGGGGTGGAGGACACGAGAGAGGTACTCGGGGTGGTACTGGACACCGACAAACCAGGGGTGGTCCTTGAGCTCGATGATTTCTTGACGAACTCCAGTCTCGTCCTTGCCGATAAAGTTGAGACCCTTGGACTCCAGAGTAGAGACGTAGTTGGGGTTGACTTCGTATCTGTGACGGTGACGCTCCAGAATTTGGGATTGGCCGTCGGCGGAAATGGTAGAGGCGTAGAGAGCACGCAGACGACTCCACTCAGAGTCGGGCTGCCAGAGGGTAGGTCTGAGACCCAGTCTCATGGTTCCGCCGAGCTGTCCAGGGTGGTGCTCGGGCATGGAGACGATGATGCGGTCCTCGTCACGAGCATCGAACTCCTGGCTGGTCGAGACAGGAACGGGAATGTCGCAGACGTTTCTTGCAAATTCGATGACAGCGATTTGCATACCGAGGCAGATTCCGAGGTAGGGTGTGCCGTTCTCACGAGCCCACTTTGCGGCCTTCATCATGCCTTCGGTACCTCTCTGACCGAAACCACCAGGGACCAAGATACCGGAAGCGGTGCAGACGTCATGCCAGGCCTTGTGGTAAGCAGCGGGGCTTGCACGCTCACACTGAGGCTCGAGGTGCTCGGCGTCGACCCAGACAATCTTCAGCTTCTTCTTGCATCTCATGGCGGCGTGCTCGACACTCTTGACAACACTCAAATAGCTGTCGGGGCACTCGAGGTATTTTCCAACCAGTGCAATTTCGACAACATCAGTGACAGTTGCCAAACCGTTCGCCAGATTGTTCCAGGTGGCCCAGATCTCGGCACCCTTGGTTGAGAGAGCGGGGGAAATGGTCAATGCATCAATGCGAAGAATGTCCTTCAAGCTCTGCAAAAGACCTTGTTCTTGAAGGAGGATGGGAACCTGGTATGTGGTGGGCATGTCGCGGACAACGAGAACCTGAGGGAGAGGAACCTGACAAAAGCGTGCAATCTTCTGGTGGGCGCCAGCGTCCAGAGGGTGCTCGCAACGGCAGGCAATCAGATCAGGGATCAGACCGGCACTGCGCACGGCCTTGATGGCCATCTGAGTGGGCTTTGTCTTTTGTTCGCCATGGACCATGGGCACGTAGCTGACGTGGATTTGCATGAAGTTGTCTCTTCCGGCGCGTGCGCGGAGCTGAGTCATGGCCTCGACGAAAGGCATGCTCTCAATGTCACCAACTGTGCCTCCCAATTCGATAATACAGACATCGGGCTCTTCATTTGTGTCGTCGACGGGAATCTTGGCCACTCTCTCGACCCAGTCCTGGATGGCGTCGACAATGTGAGGAACGACCTGGACGGTGTGGCCGAGGTAGTCTCCTCTGCGCTCCTTCTCGATGACGTGCTGGTAGATCTTGCCAGTGGTAATGTTGTTTTCGCGGGTCAGGGTGATGTTGAGGTAGCGCTCGTAGTTGCCGAGATCGAGATCGACTTCACCGCCATCGTCGAGAACGAAGACTTCGCCATGCCTTGAAGACGTCAGAACTGCGCGACTGCAGTACAGGGACAGAGGACATACTCCTTGGGGTTCATGGTACCGGCATCGACGTTGAGATAGGGGTCAATCTTGATGGAAGAGACGTGCGTCCTGTCAGCACAAGAACAAACAGCGGACACAAGTCAGACATATCTTCAATCCCATGGTCTTCAGCAGCAGGCCGGTCGACGAGGCTTGACGTCGCAGTCATGTCAGTATCGGCGTGCATTCCCATGAACGCTGGTCATACCAATAATGCCCTTGCCGACGCCGCTGATAACACCTGGACGAACAATTAGTCCGGGAACAAGTCGCCATGCTCGTGCTCTAGCTCTTACCTCCGGATACCAATACGTATTTCATGTTTGCTTTAGATATGCACCTGGGGGTCGCCTCACTAGCTTATGCTAGCGGGAAGAAAAGAAGGTGGAATCTTTTTTTCGCGAAACGCCAGAAAAACGCGTTCGCTGCCATTTTCCTGGGGAAGCACTCTGACTCGAAAAGGCCCTGTGGCCCGAGCGCCTGTGCAGATACTGATACTCACTTGACTGTCAATGGAGTCTTTGACATGACAGTCACTTGCACTCTTCTGAATACTCCATACTATGTCCTCTGTGATCTACCAATTGCTCGAGCTGTCGGCACGCACCAAGGTCTGAAATTGTTGAAGCAAACCAACCAAACAAACAGGGTGGGGTTCAGACAGCTCATGTGGAGTCACATCCGACCCCAAATGTCTCTACCTCCAACCTCTGGAAATATCGGAATCACTCGCCATAACATCTCTTAAGACATTGCACAGCACCAGGAAGCATGCAAGTTGTATGAGATGCTGTGTACTTCTCTCAATTGCAGTACACTCGCTGCGACTTTACAATCTCCCCGTGCGCATAAGACCGTCATGGCCTCGCTCTCACGCTAACATATAGTCTTGTTATATGCTGTGAAAACGCACAATCACTTTCTCAATAGAAACGTGGCTATAGAGATGCTCAAGAACGACTTTTTCTCCAAGGATTGTTCTCATATGAATACCAAGTATTAAGCATCTCTATATGTGGCAGTCTGTTGCGTGAACAGGCACACGAAGTGCGGGGAAAGCTACAGTATCACTCGCCTAAGCAGTCCATGACATCAGATATCGCAGGGGTTGCCGAACAGATATAAGAGTGTCATGCCCGGGACCGCGTTTGCTTCTCTTAGACCAGACCGACAGAATGCATTTGCTTTCACTTCTGTCATTCGTAGCAGCCTCCGCGGCTGTTGCTGCCGAACACCAAGGTCAAGTGCCTCTTGGACCGTCAACCCTCTTTCAGATCCCAGCCATAGGGTTCGGAACATGGAATCTGAAGGACAATGCTACAGAGGCAGTGTCCTATGCGATCCACGCTGGCTACAGACACATAGACTGTGCAGCCGCATACAGTAACGAGGTAGCATTGTGTCTTCCCCCATCTTTACCGGCCAACTCATAACAATCTACAGAAATCTGTTGGCAGAGGCATTTCCGAGGGCTTGAAGAAAGCTGGACTGTCTCGTGAAGACATCTGGGTGACTTCTAAACTCTGGAACGATCACCACGACAAGGTTGAAGCGGCCATTGATAAAACACTGTCCGATCTCGATCTCGACTATCTGGATCTTTATCACATGCATTGGCCAGTGGCTGAGACGAGCAAAGGAAATGAGATCTCTTTTCTCGACACCTGGCATGCGATGGTTCAATTAGTTCAGTCGGGAAAAACCAGGCGCATTGGAATCTCCAACTTCTCACCTGCCCAATTGGATACCTTGCTGAACCACACAACCCATATCCCATATGCTCATCAGATGGAGCTACACCCTTATCTTCAGCAAGAAGACTGGATCCAGTATCACAAAATGCGCGGTATACATGTAACCGCCTACTCTCCGCTCGGAGGAACCAATCCCACCTACCACGGAAAGGCCAAAAATTTGCCTCCTCCATTGCTCAAGAACAAAGCCATGAACAAGCTGGCAGACAAACACAACTCTACGACTGCCGGAATATCGTTGGCTTGGGGCATGAGTCGAGGCACGAGCGTCATACCGAAGAGCGCACATGCAGACAGAATCGAAGAGAATCTAGAAAGTAAGCATATTGAGCTTAGCTCGGACGATCTGGCGGTTCTCGCAAAACTCGGCCGCGAGTTCACTCACAGATATAATAACCCAAGTAAGAGCTGGAAAGTCAAGTTATATGAAGGTCTAGAGGACGCATAGGTCTCCTGCTGACTGGGTAGATGTGTATCATGGGTTCAGGTACAAGTCGCTACGAATACTGCAAACCGAATGCAAAGTTGAACAAAACATGAGAAACAATAGACACATGTCTTCCGCCAACCGAATTGCTATCTCGTAGATTCAGCCAAATACTCAAAGTGCCCACATGCAACCGATGACTGTCTTCGCTAGTAAAGAAGCCCTTTGAGATCGAGGGGAGAAAACGCAAATACAAAGCTGCAATCACTAGACATGCCGGCCAAAATGCCCGTATTATAAACAACCGAAATTGGGACTAGAAAAGAAATCATACATCTATGAGGGCGTGTTGCAAGTTCGTGGTCTCATTCACTCTCTTCTCTTTCTTTTCCTGCGATCCTTGCTGCCAGTCACCATTTGAGGGCGTGCGTCGTCACTGTCCTGATCGTCCTCATCAGCGACGTTTTCCCCGTCTTCGCCACTGCTATCGTCTTCGTCGACGTGGCCGGGTCTTCTGGTCGCTTTCTTGGTGGCTTCACGTCCTTTCTTGACAGCCACGTTCAGACCCTGTTTCCTCAGAGCTTTGAGCAAGGCACTGCTGGCTCTCATTCCAGGGAACTCTTTTGCAGTAAACACCTCGAATGGTTCGGAGATGATTGAACTCTGTATACGCGAGGTTGTTCCAACAGAAAGGTTCAGTGGATCGACTATCAACAATCGAAATTGGAACCGATATTTTCCTGGGTTACGGCAAGATAAGTCAGGAAAGACGAAGAAGGTCCCTCTCTTTCCTGTTTCGTCTGTGCCAGAGAACGGTGATGCCACTGCGGTTCCCATGAGACGCTGTGTGGCTTGAGCGTTTGGATGTGCCGGCTCGATCTGGGATTCGTCTTTGTATGTCATGGAGTTGATGAGAGTACAGTGCAGTGTCGTGTATACATAAGGAGTGTTCTCACTGTCGACTTTTCCTGTCTCCGCATCGATGACTTTGAGTTCGAGGATAGGTGGAGGATCAACAACGCGTCGATCACGTTCTCCAAAACCGCATGCTCTGGCTGCTACAGGCTGTTGCCGCATGTTGAGCTCATATCTCAAGTTCGGCGATGGTGTAGAGAAGGATGGCAGACGATTGAACTTCTCGGTAATGGCAGGTGGATGTTCCCGTGGCGAGGTACCTGAGTCCAGAGAGGCCGATGAGGGACTGTTCGAAGCAATAGGCGAACTGTGTTGCGGATAATGTGAGACGTGGTACGGACTCGGAGCCTGCGGCGGATACTGTGGTATATGGAAGACGGGCGATGTTCGCACATTTGGCAGCGATAGATGTTGTGGTGGATTGGCTCCGGTTCGCTGGTAAACCCCAGGCGGCGGCAGCGGCGAAGGTAGTCCTGGAGAGAAGGGACCTGGTACAGATATCTGTCTGGAGCGGAGAGGTGGTTCCTGAGGAGCGTCGGACAACAACCTGGCTATGGGAACGGACCGCTGAACATAGTCTTGAGGATTTGTCGAAGCCCCTGGACGCGACGAAGGTGGTGGCAGAGTAGTAAACGGTGGATGAAACGAAATACTCGACCGTTCTTGTCCAGGCGTTGGCGAAAATTGATATCCAATCGAGTTTTGTCGTTCGGGATGTCCGAGAAATTGCGGAACAGAAAAGTGATGTGACCTCTGAGCCTCCGCCGCCATCTCTCTGAAAGAGGTGTTGACAATGCGAGGATGAACAGGCGAAGGAGGGCGCGACCCGGACATACGTGTGGTTGAAGAGTTTTATCAGCCCAGCAAAGATATCCTACAATAGCATCTGGAGTATACCACTAAGGTTTTGACGGTGATGGTGATGCGAAGGGGTATGCAAAAGTAGCAGGGCGGTTGTGGAGATGTCTGCCAGAGCGTGATACAGACAAATTCTTGAACAGGTGCAACGGAACGAATTTGATATACTGTGCATGCTCCTGTCACATATATGACTCGGCCGCCCAATCGGCGTGGTTGAATGGGCGCGAGGCGATCGAGCACAGCAGCTGCGAGACGATCCCAAAGCCAGGTTACGGGTCCAAACCAGAAGAAGTTGGCTCACAAGGGTAAAACAGAGACGGAAGCGAATGCGTGGGTTGCGAAGAATACATGCAAAAAGGCAAGCAATCCTTGCATCCCGAAGAGAGGGTGGGGGAGAGGAGAGAGCGGTGGATGAAATCGTGCCAGACCCATTATCTTTAATGTCTGACGGTGGGAACACACACACAAGTCAACTAACGCGAGAGAGCATCTGCACGTACGTGCTGCTTTGGTTTAGTGCATTGACCCGTTGTGTGGATTCGGGTAGCGCCCGGCGCCTGTACTGTAGGGTCTTCTGGCGAGGGTATTTTATGAAAAGCGACACGCCGCTTTTTCTGCTGGTTCCTACGCCGCTCGAGTAGATCTTCACACCCAAGGTTGGTGCATCTCATTTGGCCATTCGGTTGCTAGTCTCGCCTCGTCCTCTCCCGTTTTGCTGATGCGCTGTGATACGTGCCCTGTCTGCCCGTGCGTGGATGCGTTCCCGGACATGGGTGTCAAACCCACCCAAATCCCTTTCTCATGCTGATGAGCTCGAGGCCAGCGGACCAGGTTTTCATGGCCTTGGCGTCGAACTGGAAGTGGGGATGCATATTAGTTGACCAAGGTACCGGAACAAATGAAGAGGTATGCAGCTCCTTTGGTCGAGCCGAGGTGGTTCAGCCCCCGTCCGTGCTTGACTGCTGGCTATACCGAAAGCACTTGATACACTCTTTCTCGAGAAACCGATAAAGACGGCTGTTGTTCTTGGACGGCGTCGTCTCTCATGAGCCTTCCGCATCCGGGAATCAAAGTCTGGAAAATGGCACCATCGGTCCTGGTCGTGTTGTACCATGTCTCCAATATACTTGTGCTGCATTGTCGAGTCATCCCCCCTCCCCAAAGATCGGTAGTGTGATAGCAAGAATGACAGCCAAGCCATCCAATCACACCGCAGAGAACTCCTGCATCCCCGACCACAGCTTTTCGTGATTCGCGCAGATGGTGCATAAAGAGTGATCCTAGCTTGTTCTTATCAAGTCTTTCTCGGCAAAACGTGCTTCCAAGTCGCTCGCCCATCAAAACGTTGGCGACAGCGGGCCTTCCCGAGTCGTCTGCACCGCCGTTGCGTTGAACCCGCCTAGACCCTCGTTTTTCTCCTTGACAGCCCAGCCCCAGTTATGCTCACCATGTGCAGAAGCCTGTAACCTCCAATTCCCCCATAAGAACAAGGATGGTCACTTTGAGATGAAGAAAAGACACAGAAGCTCATAGCCTAGAGATGTAATCAGGGAAAGCCCGCGCCCTAGACGTACACCACGTTGTTCCTATAGACCATTGTGTATCCTGATACCCGTACCTGCTGCATATCTGAGCACATGAAGGGGAGGGAATGTCCTCAGAAAAGGAGTATTTTTCTCTCCATATTCAGGAACGAGATGATAGCACGCAAACGCGGCACGGTTGTTGAGGATCGTCGCTTGCATACAGATGAGAGACACATCAATAAACCCGGGTACAGGAAGCTAGCACCTGCTTCCGCGCGCCGCGCTTGACAGCTTGGAGAATGGTCTGGAATTGGGAGTCGACAAAAAAGATCGCATTCTATCCGAGCATTCTTTCTCTACCACAGCGATGTCCGACTACGGAAAGACATGGTTAACTATACCATCCACTTCAGATCAGACGATTTTGAACTGTCGGGCCACTTCAATGCCTTCGGCCAGTGTGAGCACTCTGGCGTCTATAGCATACCCCTCAGCCTCGAGTTTCTTGCACTCCGCATAGAGTGTGGCCAACGGGATTGAGAAAGATTCGATGAATTCGTTTTCATCGAGCTGCGGCCGTGGGTTTTGATTGTCGGGATTCGACATGTCTAGACGAACATGGACCATGTTTAGGTTCGTGTTACAGAATCCTGGGTCTGCAAATGTATGATTAGTTGCGATAATACCATCATCCCTCAAATTCATACATACCATTGTACATCATGGGAGTCACTCCTAGAGCGCCCTTGATCACTTCTCCCACATATCCAGATTCTTCTTTGAGTTCCCTCAGCGCACAAGTCTCTGCATCTTCACCCTCGTCCACCAACCCAGCAGGAACCTCTATGCAGATTTTGTCGATAGGTGGCCGATATTGCTTTTGTAGAAGTAACTCTGGACCGCTAGCTTTCTCCAGAATAGCAACAATGCCTACTGCGTCTATCGAGCTATTTGATGGTCGAGTTGGCCTGACGGCTGATTCCCTGGCTTTTTTAGTGTTGACGACATACAGGCTTCTGTGGTAATCGTACCAGATTTTTGTGACATTCTCTGCATTGTTATAAGTGATCCTTGATTAATTTCAGTGCCCAAGTACAAGCAGATCATGTTCTCAAAACGTACTTTCTCAATGCAGTCCATTTGGCATCAGAGGAAGCAAGAGGCTCTTCTTTAAGCACTCTGCAGTTGCTGAGATTAGGTGCCATACTTGTCTCTAGATTGAAACTATCTGATAGTTGGTTGCGAGCAGGATAGTGCAGCATCAAACTTGTTGGAATTCATGAGTCTAAGATCCAGGGCCAGGATGTCGACGTCACCAGTCTGATGGCATCGCGATGGTCATGGCACTCTGGCGTTACTAACAAGAGATAAACATCCCCTATTTGGCCTTTCAACATTCGACCTGTTGCGATTGTTATGAACCTCGAGTATGCAGGCGGTTTCGAATGCGAAAAGACATGCATGCGTGACGCCGCTCCTGACAGTTCGGTTGCACAGACGAGGTCTGGGTGACTGGATACTGGTAGCTGTGGCTTGCTCTTTGTCTCTTTGTTTCTTTCGTGTCGAACGAGTGATGAGTGACCCAAGAAAGGAGCATGGATCCTACCCAATCTGTTCTGCTCGCTTCCGCATATTGTAACGACATTCTTTCCTGTGGGTTCCCGTCTTACTGGAAATCGAGATATTCAGCGAGTGTTTGCACAGCGAAAACAAAATGCCAGCACATTTATCATTTGGTTTTCGCCTGTCCTCGGCATCTACCAATAGGGGCGTCCCCGCCACCCCAGTCTAGTCTTATCGAGATGCTATTGATCTGGTCTACAAGCATAAGCCTGCGTGACGATTGTATCGAAGAGCGCGATATAGTAACTGGTCGCTTTTGTCCCAAGGGTGTTTTGGTGAGGGCAGTCACAATGGCCTGATGGTCCAGACGGTGGGGTGACTTTTGATACGTATGAGGCGGTTGCAGACCCTGTCAAATTTACCGGTAGTGGTCAACTCAATCGTATGACAATCGCTCCTTTCTGCATCTTTTGTTGATCTTTGTCGCATTGCTAAATCCATCCTGGTATGCTGTCGTCCTTGATTTTTGCCTGAGAATCCGTCATTCGTACACCATGCCGCTCATCCTCGACTCGCCTCCGCCGTCTCCCACCATATCCGATACCCTGGAGTCGCGCCGCCGAGTGCACCACGAAGCAGATGTGGTCATCATTGGTGCTGGCATTCTAGGATGCGCACTCGCCGTCGCCTTTTCCGACCAGGGCCGGAGCGTTATTCTGCTCGAGAAATCCCTCAAACAACCCGATCGTATCGTTGGAGAGTTGCTGCAGCCTGGTGGTGTCGCTGCTTTGGAAGAGCTTGGACTGGCCGATTGCCTAGAGGGCATCGACGCTATCAAGGTGTTTGGGTACGATGTGATATACCACGGGGACGAAGTCACCATCGCATACCCCGAGAACGCCGCTTCTACCGCTCCCAACTCAGACGAGAAAGAGAAAAGGTCAAGACCTGAAGGCCGGTCGTTTCATCATGGCCGATTCATCCAAAAACTTCGAGAGCGTGCCCTCAAATGCGCCAATGTCACCGTCATCGAAACCACAGCCACAGACTTGGTGCGCAGCGGATACACCGGACAGGTCCTGGGAGTCGAATGCTCCACCAGGGACCGCAAGGACTACTACTTTGCCCACCTCACTGTCGTCGCCGATGGTTATGCTAGCAAATTCCGCAAAGAAGTCAACACTCGGGCGCCCGTGGTCAAGTCCAAGTTTTGGGGCCTCGAATTGATCGATGCCGACCTACCCATGCCCAACCATGGTCACGTTTTGATCAGTGACAGCCCTCCCGTTCTCCTCTACCAGATTGGTACACACGAGACACGTGCTCTCGTAGACATACCCGAGGGTCTTGAGTCTGCATCGGTGAGGAACGGCGGCGTCAAAAACCATCTGCGCAACGTTGTGCTGCCGTCGT
Source organism: Aureobasidium sp. EXF-10728 (assembly GCA_023848605.1). Classification (NCBI taxonomy): domain Eukaryota; kingdom Fungi; phylum Ascomycota; class Dothideomycetes; order Dothideales; family Saccotheciaceae; genus Aureobasidium; species Aureobasidium sp. EXF-10728. The sequence goes on from SWBG01000062.1 coordinate 80,939, forward strand.
TGCCTCCAAAGGTGCGACCGTCATTCGAAGCCGCTCTGGATCGCGGTGCATTACGATCCATGCCCAACTCATTTCTGCCTGCATCCAAAAACAAGCATTCAGGTGTGATATTGCTTGGAGATGCGATGAACATGCGTCATCCTCTGACGGGAGGTGGTATGACGGTGGCTTTCAACGATGCTCTGCTGCTGTCTAAACTCCTCTCCCCCGAACAAGTGCCACGATTCGAAGACACCAAGGCTGTGTTGGCGCAATTGGATGTGTTTCACTGGAGGAGAAAAAACTTGACTAGCGTCATCAACATTCTTGCACAAGCGCTATACTCGTTGTTCGCAGCAAATGGTAAGCTGGACTCGTCAAGCAGCTAAGAGGATCATGGTAACTAACAGACAACAGATCCTCAGCTCAGAGCACTACAGCAGGGATGCTTCCGTTACTTCCAGAGAGGCGGACAGTGTATCGACGGACCTGTCGGACTCCTGGCTGGAATCATACGGCAACCGATGGTCCTCTTTTACCATTTCTTCGCCGTCGCTTTCCTCTCCATCTGGGTGTACATTACGTCTGGCAATGCTCTACTGATACCATTCCGCGCAGTTGCAAGTATTGGAGTGCTGTACAAGGCTTGCGTTGTTCTGTTTCCTTACATCTTCAGCGAGCTGAGGAGTTGAAAGGGTAGCAGCGGGTGTAGGATGGATTACGGATAGATGGCATGAACTGGTTGATAAGCGTGGCGTTCTAGTGAGGCATGGGACCTGGTAGTGTCCGAATAGAAATCAATGTATACTTTTCAATCAAGTTGTGATGGACGATTCAGCTGAGCGACAGGCGTGATTGGGACGGTGTGGCATGTGATGGTGTGACGCGTGCCATGTTTGAAGCTCGTGAAGACTGCCCTCCCCACACAATGACGCCCGGTTTGCGACCCTTGAACTTGTCAACTCTCTCCTCCCCGACAGGAAATTATTGAACAGCCATGTCGACGCCTACCGAAGCAGCTGCTGCCGACCAGGTGGTCGCGCCCGCATCTGGAGAGGCTGCTGCTGCTGCTAAGAGCAATGGTCTGCACAGCAACAAATCGGGATGGGATGGCAAGCTACGCCTGGACAAGAACAAAAAGGCCGTACTGGCGAACCCGGAGGCTCTGTCGGATCCCGACTACTCGGACGAAGACGCCCCTCCGGTCGATCAGATTCAAGCAGATGAAGGTGCCTGACCGCAGCCATCCATACCAGTGTCCTGGCTCATACTGACGGCTTTTGTCAGACTTGCTCGAAGACGAGGACCCTGAAACCGAGGTTGTTCCCTTCGCTCCCTCGCCCTTGAGCTCGTGTGCTGACAAACCGTAGGAGATTGACGTTCAGCATAGCCGCGTGTCGTCCATCTCTGCCCTCCGCCTCGAACGCTTCACCAAGGTCATCGTCAGTCTACGCGCCCCTCCCAACTCCACACGCCACGACGACTGACTCCCTCTCACAGAAACTGTGTCTGCGCCAAAACTCCATCTCGTCCATCGAACTCCCCGAATCCCTCTCCACTACTCTCCGAGATCTCGAACTCTACGACAACCTCATCTCGCACATCAAAGGTCTCGACTCCTTCACAGAGCTGCGTAGCCTGGACCTGAGTTACAACAAGATCAAACACATCAAACGTGTCGATCACCTGAAGAAGCTCGACCATCTCTACTTTGTCCAGAACAAGATTTCGCGCATCGAGGGCTTGGACGGCCTCTCAAACCTTACATACTTGGAGTTGGGTGCCAACAGAATCAGAGTATCATTCCTCCCCACTACTCATACAGAGTGTCACATACTCACTCTCACCTAGGAAATCTCGGGCCTGGAAACTCTCGTCAACCTCGACTCGTTATGGCTAGGTCAAAACAAGATCACTGAGCTCAAGGTGCCCAACAACAGAACATGCTCCAAGTATACGTGCTAACAATCACAAGGGCCTCTCTACCCTCACAAAACTAAAGACTCTCTCCATCCAAGCAAACAGGATCACGTCATTGGAGGGGCTCAAGGAGCTACCTCAACTCGAAGAGCTGTACATCTCCGACAACCTGTTGACTTCTCTCGAGCCTCTCTCGCATGCCCCCGATATTCGAATTCTAGACGTCCAGAACAACCCAATCACTTCGCTCCGCGGTGTTTCAGCACTGGTACATATCGAAAATCTCTGGGCAACAAGCTGTAAACTGGAACGCTTCGACGAGCTCGAAAAAGAGCTCGGCGACAAGAAGGAGCTCTCGGAAGTCTACTTTGAAGGCAATCCTTTACAAAAGTCCAACCCCGTTCTATATCGCAACAAGGTCCGCTTAGCTCTGCCTCAAGTCTCGAAGATTGATGCCAGTAAGTGTTCTATTTTCTGGTATTCTGACCACAACACTGATGTCTGCAGCCTATTTAAGAGTTTGAAGTTTTGGTCTCTTGTGATGATCGACTCGATTCAGCCATCACAATCTCGCAGTCTCATATGCCTGACATCATCAGCTGCTGTAAGCAGCTATTGTCTAGGTGTAGGTCGATGACTCTAGGCACTTTATATACTCATGCGACTAGAACTCCGCCCACTCTGCCCAGCACCAATAGCATAACGTGGTCGTCAGGCTTCCGAAAAGGATACAGTCAAACAGCATTACAGACTGGCGAACACTCCATTGAGAGATATGCTCACAGGAAGTTCGCAAAGGGCCAATGTTCACGTTTGGTCAGCTGGTACAATCTTCGCAGCGTCTCATCAAGCGCTCATGTCTAGAACTAGCCAAGTAGACAGATCGGCAGGTTTAACCGAAAAGCTTAATGTAACATGAGGCTCTTGAAGTTTAACCTTCCTCACTCCGCACCTCCAACAGTACACGCTACTCCCTCACGTCACAGTTGATTGAAGCCTTCAACGACTTACTGGTGTTTAGGACAACCAGATTTAATGTTCGTACATGCGCACAAACAAAGCCTTGTCAGGGCCGATATCATCTGTCAGGACCCGTTTTCTGGTGCTTACTCGGCCCTTCTCCCTCGCAAAGCAGTATCTTTGTAATCTGCACACGGTCACAAATTAAGTTGCGGCTGATGTCACACTGCCATTGAAGAACGTTTTATTTTGCATCATACCCAGTTGTTTTCTAGAACTTCAGAATTATTCTCAATCTTTCACTAACATCGACTCGAAACCATGTCTACCAATAGAGGGTCTACTTCGATATCAGGCGACAAGGACGAAAAAGACTTCGGCAAGGACAGACCATTCTCTGGGCAGACTTCAGATGGTGGAAAGCAAAACGACCATCCATCGAACGAACATGGCGATATTGAAGTCGTTGACTGGAATGGTCGAGACGATCCAGCAAACCCGTAAGCAACTTATATTAGTTTCTACCGAAAGACACACACGCGATACTGGGTATTCAACATAGATTCAATTGGTCCTCGTCGCGCAAATGGGTCATGACTCTGACTACCTGTTTTGTGTATGAACCGGTTCATCTCGACTGATGTTCACTTGCTGAGTTGTTACAGTTCTATTTTGACAGGTTTGCCGGCTGGCAGTTATAGTGCCGCTAATGATCAGATGAGCTCCTTATGGCACGTCCAAAACGAACCATTCCCAAACCTTACGTTTGCGACAGTCAGCTGGAATCTGGGCGCTGCACTGTTCCCCTTACTCTTTGTGCCTCTGACTGAGAATTTGTATGTGCGGGCCGCTTGTCATTCTTGCACGGATTTGAAGCTGACAACCATTGTAGGGGTAGGATGCCTGGCTATTTGTATGTGGAGGCTACTAGCAGCTCGGTATGCGGCATACTGACCTCGAGATTGCAGTGCATCTTACATCATTTTCATTATTTTTCTCTTTCCATCAGCCTTCGCGCAAAATTTTGCGACTATGGTCGTTACTCGATTTATCGGAGGTGGCGCATCGTCAGTCAGTATCAACCTAGTGGGAGGCTCTATTTCAGATCTATACCGGACAGAGAAAGAAAGGTAATGGTTTTTATAATGCAAAGCCAACGGTTAGCTAATCATCTGTGCCTGCAGATCGATCCCAATGTCCATTTTCGGATGGACATCAGTAGTTGGTATGTTTTTCGAGCTGACACAGTCGGGTGCTCACCATCTAGACTTTTCCGACGATTTGACCGGCGACATCTACTGATCAAGTCTGTGTTCAGGAATTGCACTCGGTCCCTTCATAGGAGGTGCCATCCAGCGAAACCTCAACTGGAGATGGATATACTACATTCAAATCATCTTCAACGTGCGCATCAGAGAAGCCGCTTCTAAGAGTTAGACTAACCCTTGTATAGGCTGGGTGTCTTCCCATCTTCTGGCTTCTCCTTAAGGAAACTCGTGGTGATGTAATCCTTGCTAGAAGAGCCAAGAAACTTCGCAAACAAGGCCGAAACGCTTATGCTAAAAGCGAACTAAACAAGGACAATGTACTTGAGATGCTCAAGGTGTCCTTTAAAAGACCTACGAAGATGCTCTTAACGGAGTATACTGTCGCCTCATTCACCGTAAGTGCTGATGTCTCTTGTGTAATATCGCATCCATGATGACCTCTTTCCTAGCTTTGGGTTTCGTTCGCCGTAAGTGGTCCTCTCAAATTGCTTCGTATATTTTCTCCACTGACCATCTCAAAGTGGGGTCTGCTTTTCTTATTCCAATCATCAATCACGCAGACCTTTAGCACAAATTATGGGTTCAGTGTCTTCCAGACTTCGCTTATACAGCTCTCTCTGAGTGCAGGAGCTACGATAGCCACCATTGTCAATCCTATTCAAGACCAACTCTACCTGAGATCGGCGAGAAGAAACAAAGACTCTCCAGGGAAGCCTATACCAGAGGCCAGACTTTACTTTTCCATCCCAGGCTCTCTGATCTTTACGGCCGGATTGTTCGTCTATGGGTGGACATCATACACTTTTGTTCCTTGGATTGCACCAGCCATTGGCATAGCGATGGTCGGTTTTGGTATCTACTCAATCTACCAAGCTGTTGTCGTAAGTCTACAAAGAAACACTGCCAAATATCCGCTGACTTGATACGCAGAACTACTTCACGGATGCTTACAGCAAGTACTCAGCCTCAGCACTGTCGGCGGCCTCTTTTGGAAGAAACCTCTTTGGAGCATTCCTTCCACTTGCGTCTCCTCAATTGTATTCCAATCTTGGATATCAATGGGCTTCTACTCTGCTCGGTCTAGTTGCTCTGGTCTTGAGTTTGGCTCCTGTGTTCCTTCTTGTCAAAGGATCTGCTATCCGAGCTAGGAGTCCGTTCATGGCAGGTTCGTACTTCTTTGTGTTCAAAATTGTTCTTGTACTTACCAAGTCATCGCAGAGTCTGCATACGATGACGAAGATGCGGAAGAGAGAAGAAACGGATCAGTGGCAAAACCAGCTGGTCGAGCGGGCGGAAATCCTGGACCTCATGGACAAGCAGTACCTGCTACTGTGTAGGGAGTTTCCAGGTACGCAGCATGGGTGCTTCATATGAACAAACATGGCTGCTGCACAGAGATCTGTATGATAGATATGCTTGTTACTCGCCAAACGCACTTGGGGGTCACTGGGTCGTGCGATTCAGACTGAGTGTCAATGAGTGGATCTTGATTGATACAGCACTAGATACATGCCTCGCAATCTAGACTGCAAAACTGGCTCCCGGTACCAGCCTTGAAGTTGTACATCATATCATCATCCTCTTTTCGATCTTGTTCCCTCGGCAGAAAATCCTCGATAGCCCAAGCTATCCTCTCTGCACCACTGCGTGCTCCTGCAAGATTGCCTGCCCCTGGACCTAAACGTAATGCTGCAAGTCGTCCTGTCACAAACAGTGGGATATTATCTTTCCACATCAAATCGTCTGTCAAAGCAGGAAGTCCGCCGTATGAGTCAACAGGATACTTGCGATTGATGGTCTCCAGAAAGGGCAAGCTTCTGAAGTCACTGGCAATACCTGTAGCAAAATAAATATAGTCAATCCTTGGTAAGTCGATAGGTGGGCTTGTGGTCAAGGACCATGATCCATTGGAGAAGGTTGACGAAGCAATTGTCGTTTCAGTATGTAGGGCAACCTTGCTGGCAGCTACATACTGCTTGAGCAGTTTGTGGTATCTGGGAGTGATTGACCCGCCTCCACGGGCTTCCTTGATCTTCTCGAGCCGCTCTGATGATAAGTAGTTAGCAAACCATCTCTTATGAATGGCTGTATGCTCTTCTTACCTTCATCAGTGTCTGCCGACCAGAAAGATGCTTCTTCAAAGTTGCGAAATTTGCCCATCCAGTTCAGGTCCACGTCGAAAGGTTTGACTCTTAGTCGACCCCTGACTAGATGAAACACCTTTCTTGCTCCGTGCTTGCTTGCCATTACAGTCAATTGGGCAGAAGTCAGGCCACCACCCACGACCACTATGTTTACATCTTTCTTCTGTCGCAACTTGGCTTTAACCGAAGGATCTGGAAACTCTCGAATCTGCATGGCATGGCAGCATCCCTCACCAACCTTGCCCAGGCCCGCTGGGATAGATGGTGCATTTCCTGGTCCAACTGCAAGTACCACACTGCGGGCATGGTGTATACCTTGATCGGAACGTACCGTGAAGACTTGCTCGATTTCCGAAATCTCTGGAACAGTGCTGAAATCAATGTCTTCGACTCGCTCTTGCTGTATAAGATTGCTTCTGAGTCCATACCGATCAATTACGCACTCGCAATAGTCCTGGAAGAGGGAGCAAGAGGGCGTAAAGTAGTCTTTGCGGTCCCGTTCATCGATTGTGACTAATGGTCTAGCTCTGGAAGGCACTGTCAGTATTACATCCATTTTGGATGGTCCAATGCCACCACTATCGATACTCACCCATGGGTCTTGCACTTGAGCCTCTGCTTCTTTTTGTGCTTACTGATCTCTTTACCCACGCACTCCGGAATCTCAACGAGCTCGTTGTCCCTTCTATGTTCATACGTATAAGACAGTAGTCCATCTCGGTCCTGGGGGTCGACGTGAAAAAAGAGAGGGCTTCTCAAGTGTGAGATTTCGAACGTCTTGAACAGATGGTTCCATCGTGCCATCCAGTCCTTGCCGGTGCCGTCGAGGACAAGAGTAGAATAGTCGCGGCAACTCTGGGGCTTGTTCGGTGTTTTTGTCTGACCAGTCCGCTTGTCTTTGATAGACACGCGGTCTCCATGGCTTTTTATCCAATGGTATCGCTGGTGTTCGGTATCGGTGAAGATCGCTGAGGGCGTTTGCTCACAAAGTCGTGCTGAAACTGCCAAACCACATGGTCCTGCTCCAACAATGAGCACGTCATGGAGAACAGAGCATTGAGCCATGTTGATTTGACCTTTGCGAGCGTGTCGACCTTTTGTGGTGGGTTTTATCTCGTGTCAACTACCTTGATGGTTTTCAACCTTGATGGTCCTGACCACCTTGATGGGCAGGCACGACCAGAGCACAGGAGTAGCTTCCTTTTGAGAGCCCGTGCCCTCTCCGTCTCGAAATCACAGAGATCGACCTCCTTGGGCAGCTTACTGTGTGAATGACTTCAGCATTGTATCGGGAGGCTTAGCCAACTCGACCTTCGGATGCATAGCATTGATGTCCAACAAAGTCGCATCTCCACATTCGACAATTTAGACTCCACAAGCCTCTAAAAGCGATTCGCGCACTACCATCTTCAAGTTGCTACACTTGAAAGGCTTCTTACGCGACTTTACAAGAACATACTTCTGAACTTCTTTCCTGCTTACTTATTTTTCGCTCTCTGACAAGCACGCAGAGTTGCTTCTCTTGCAGTTTCGAAGATACTACAGCAAGATGAATTCGAGGGATGAATCTGCAAGACTCGGCGTCTGACCATGGATCTAAGGCGCCTTTCAGACCCCTTTCTGAAGCCTAGGAAAGGATGATTCGGTCCTTTGCGGCTCGTCGAGTGTCACGTCGCAAATTGATAACTTTTGCAGACTCGGAATTGCTAAGCACTCTGACCTAAGCGGTCACCACGGTGGTTAGAGCAAGACCCAGCCATTAGCCACGGCCTTACTGTAGAGACTGTAGTATAACGATCAAATATCCTATTTCATGTCTTTGGCGTGGTCAACCTGATTCTTGTAGAAAGCGAGAGCTCGCATACTAGCTCCATACGAGAACTCCAATCGAGTTAGCCTTGGTGAGAAAGATCTCGTGACTTGCAAGCTCCGTCACCAGCCTGCTTCTTACAGGGCCTTTTAGAATATACCCCTAGCCTAGGAATATCCATCCAATCTCGTATTTAGAACATCGTCACAAGTCGTCTGTTCAGGAGACAGAAAAAGTGGAAGGGATCGAACTGGTAAGGTGAACATTTTTGCTCCGAGCTTCGGCCTGGTCTTGGCATTCAATCCGTAACTCATCGCTCGCCGGACTTTCTTTCTGAACAGCGACCAACCCGTCAAGCAGTGCCCGTCATGTCGTCAGTCGCCTATGAGACCTTCTCATTTGCTGCAGATCCCCAACAAACCACTGAACAACAGTCTAAGCCCAGAGTGAAGCGCGAACGATCTGATGCGCGTAAAAACCAGGTCGTTGCACTTGTCTTCTTGAGACAGGGCTCTCTGGATGTTGAGCAATGGAAAAATGTCGCAGCCTTTGTCACCTACACGCTACAGGAAGAGCTCTCCATCAGACGTTCACTCTCGACTCCTCGCCGTTTCTTGGATGGCCCTGAAGACGGTGAAGGCTGCCGGATCTTGGAAATTTCAATTCCACTCCCTCAGAAGAACCCGTCACCTACGCTATTGGAATGTTCCGCAATCACCAAGACTGCTTCCATCGTCAGTCTGTGCCAGCGTCACAACATTGAGATTGTGTTGCAACCCCAGGCCTTGTATGTGGCTCACAGAACTCCGGGTCTAGCTGTGTTCGACATGGACAGTACTTTGATCCAGCAAGAAGTCATTGATGAATTGGCTCGCGCTGTGGGTCGTTACGCCCAAGTTTCTAGCATCACCGAGGCTGCCATGCGTGGGGAGGCCCCATACACTGACTTTGAGGCGTCCCTCCGCGCTCGTGTCGGTCACCTTGCTGGTGTGCCTGTCTCTATCTGGCAACATCTCCGCGCTGGCATCATTTCGTTCACTCCAGGAGCTCGTGAGCTGATACGCGTACTTCGAAAACTTGGCTGGAAGACTGCCGTGTTGAGTGGTGGCTTCACGCCCTTGGCTGAATGGGTAAAACGAGAGTTGGGCCTGGATTACTGCTATGCCAACCACTTGGTCGAGGTGGACGGTCATTTGACAGGCGAGCTGGTGGAAGGCATGCCTATCATTCACGCCGAGAAGAAACGCACATTGCTGCTATCTATTGCCGAAAAGGAGGGCATCCCGTTGGAAAATGTCATCGCTGTTGGTGACGGAAGCAATGATCTGCTAATGATGCACCAAGCTGGTCTTGGAATCGCTTTCAATGCAAAGCCAAAGGTCCAGATACAAGCTCCCACCAAGATCAACGCCGACGGTCTTTTGGACGTTGCTTACATCCTTGGCTACACTGTTGAGGAGGTGACCGAGATTTTGCGCCAAGAGATGGTGTTGGAGGGTGGTCAATACGTACTTAAAAAGCTTGCTTGAAGAGACCTACCTATGACTTGCCGTCATCCCAAAGCAGTCTGCAAGGCCATCCTTAATTGTGCGCTGGAGCCTTGGCCACTTTTTCTACCAAAAAGGGCTGACATGGCGCAAGAAGATCCGGTACGAAACAATAATGGACGGTGCTCTTAGGCATTCGGCCTGATCGAGACAGCGACGAGTCCACTACCTATCCTCAGGTGGTCGTGAGGTGGCTCGAGCTGCATTGCAAAGTCTCAATCTGAAGAATGAAAGCCTTGGGCAGCCTCATGTACAGTAGAAGTATTATGCAAAACATTATCCTGCTTAAATAGCAGCATCTTACTGTTCTTGCAAGAGACTTGCGACGAGCCCGTCTGCAGATTGATATAGCTTGAGTCCTTTTGAAATGGATGGATAGGTCGAGCATGGTCATATAATATCAGTAGTACCAGGCATGGACCAGGACGTCGATCTCCCAGAGCGGAGATTGACCTTCCCCGGAAAGGGCGAGGCTCGTTTCGAATCTTGGTTTCAGTATGCCCACGGATGTCGTCCACAAACAAACAGCAGATCGCGCTTCTCGGGCGCCGTTCTTGTATTGATCTGTACACGAGAGAAACGCAACATGACGGCAGCTGAAATCACTCGACTCGACTAACCACTGACAAGCCTAGGGCATTGTAGAAGAGGTTTAGATTGACTTCTTCGCGTCCGATACTAAATAAAGTGTCACAGAGCAATCAGCAAATCAGAGGTCAATCAGCAATGTTTCACGATGGCCCGAGCAACGGCGCGCTACCAACGATTATTCCATGCCTCGCTAAGCTAAGAGCCTCCTGCAGCAGACATGCTGCATGGGTTTTGTCTGGCAGTTTCCCTGATCCCTTCTGTTCCCTTTTGGTGTCGCTACGTCCAAGGTCGCGTAGATCGCTGCTTTGTCAACCGGACGCTGGTCGTGACTTGTCATTCACTCTTTTCGTTCTCTTGTCGTTCGACTGGCCTTTAGCCCTGGTACGAATATCTGTACACGTTTCTCACGCGGTAGCGCTCTTGCTGATGACCTCAGGTCGTATCTTGCGCCATTTTCGCTTCTCACATATCTGCTCATATGCCTGGTCCCTGCAAGACAGTATAACATATCTGGACCGATTACGCTCGTTTTCTCACATCACCACATTCGCTTAATTCGACCCGGCTACACTTCTATACTGACAGCACGATACCTTAAGAGAGCTGGCTTCTCCCTACCTACTTTTTCAAGACCAGCCTCAAGTCTACAAAATCCTCGCTGTCATCAAGAACAGTCGTTGTAGAAACGTACAATGCTCTATCAACGGGACGGACGTCAACCGTCATCCCAGCAATCCTCACGAAGCAATGAGGCCGCGAGGTCTGGCGCACCCAATCCTTCTCTGCACCCCTCCCAGAGGTCGCAACCCAGTCGACCACTTCGACCAGATCAGGCACCCTTTGTATTGGGTCGACCACGACCGGCCGCAAACAGAGAACCGCCAGTCGCACGTACCATTCCTCAATACCGTCAAGACGCAGGTCCTCCGATCAGACAGTACATACATCAAGAGCCTATAAGCTCTTGGATCAATGAGGTCTCGCCTAGCTCTCTATCTGAAGATATACCTCGTCCTTTTGCTGAGACTCATCGCGATTCTACTGGATCTTCCGTCTACTCGGTCCCCGATTATTCCGTCCCTCAAGCTCCCCAACTTCCCCAACAAGCCGCTAGGCCGGTATACCAACCGAATCGCCGTCCACCATTGGGTCCTCCTCCTTCGGCGCGCAAAGGTCCTGCATCGTACTATCCGCAAACAAACTACGTCGCGCCGATTTTGGAGGAAACAGACAGTCAACGAGGATTGCACGACTCGAAAAGTTCATTTGCTTCTAGTAATGCAATTCCTATTGGCATCTCGAAGCATCTTGCCGACCAGCATGACATGCGTCAAGACAAGGGATCCCCATTCCAGGATCAATACGAGGATTCTGACAGCAGTGAGCCCGAACAGATAGTGCGCCCTATCCCTGTTCGTCAGGCTAGCGTCGGTCGTAAGTCAAAACCAGTCTTGACCACGATAAAGAATGGCGACCTACGACCAGACAGCCAGACTCGACCTCTGGATCGTTCTCGCCATGGTGCTGAAGATGTCGAACGTCAAGACATGAGTTATCCAATGGTTGACATGTCACCCGATGAACGCTCCGAAAAGTCTTTTCCTCAACTGTCTACACGGACTAGCAGCTCCGATATTCTCGGCAGAGACGCCATGCTACATGAAAAGTCGATTGGAGAGAAATCTTCACCTTCCGCTTTCCAAGTGTCCGAAAAGAATGATATCCACGACTTGGAGAAACAGATGACGCTCGCCGAACGAGTGGGTTCCAAGCGGCCACCAAGGCTCAATGTGGATGCCGTCCGAGAGGCAGAAGCCCGTGGCAGTCTAACCAGTCTTTCAGACCTCATCCGTCGAGCTACCAAAGTTGCGTCCAACCTCGATCGCGGCCGGACTGCGAGCAGACTTGGTTTCAATTTTTTTGATGACGATGCGCAAGAAGCACATGCTTCGGACAGCAGGAGATCTGGTTCGCTTTCAGACATTCTTGCTTCGTTTCCACCGCCGGGACTTGCAACTCCCACTGGATCCAGGGGTTCCAGGGGAGGATCCAGGAGTTCCAGAGCAATGCCATGGTCTTCAAACTTACAACACAGCTCTCTTCCCTCAGCAAGTGATCTTGGCGAAGAGCCTGAGCGACGAAGGAGGTGCTGTGGTATGCCTTTGTGGCTGTTCTTTACACTGCTTTTGCTTGTGGTCATGCTCATTGCCGCTGCTGTCATAATCCCCATAGTTCTCGTTGTCATCCCTCAACAGAACGATGCTTCCGGTAGTGCCTCTGCCTCTGCACTTGCCACATGTGAGAAATCGCTAGACTGCAAGAATGGCGGCATCAATATCTTGGGTAGCGACGGTAGCTGCAGCTGTTTATGCGTCAATGGGTTCGCCGGTTCCGAATGCACTCAGCCATCGAGTGCTTCCTGCACTACCACCACCGTCGGCAGCTACATGAACAATGTCACGCTTGGAAATTCTATTCCACGTCTCTTTACCGGCTCAGCAGCCAACTTCAGCATTCCACTCAACGCTACCAACATCTTGGGACTATTTGCTTCATCCAAGCTCACGTGTACGTCGGAGAATGCATTAGTCACATTCAACGGCCTTTCTGCTCGCTCCATTGCGGAGTCCATCTCTGAGGTCAACCCTTCTCCAACCAAGATGCTAACGGGACGTGGAGATGCCACGTCTGTTGCTGGAGCTGCCGTCACTAGCAATGGTATTGTCTTTGCAAGCGGCTCACCAAGCGATTCATCGTCCCCATCGACATCCTCGAGCTCTGATGCTACATCATCATTGACGTCCTCTTCATCTGCATTGTCCGATTCAACAACACTCGACTTTGCGAGAATTGCCGTACTCTTTGTCTTCCAGCAGTCGGGCCAATTGAACAGTGCGATCGCTGCCCAAGAGAATCTCCAAAACTACTTTACGTCTGGAACGACAAGTACCGGACAAATAATTGATGCTTCAAACATCGATCTTGGTGCCAACATGAGTGCAGACCTCTCAACCCACTCTGTCACGCTAGCTAATGGCACTGTGATCGGTGGCTAAGCTATGGCTAGTATATGGCTGCTCTGTTCAACATTTTCCCCTCAAGCCATACTTCTTCAATTCGTGTGGCATTCCAATTCTCTTGTCCTTATTCCTCACGAACCCGGATGCGTTCATGTCTTTATATAGATTAGCGCTAATATCACATTCTGTAATTGATGTTAACGTATAAGTATATCATAATACTCCTGTTTCACGTTCACTTGATATTATCTTGAGTGTGAAGAATACTAGTTGTTGTCGGCTCAAATGGACTGTTGTCCACGGCTGTCCAAGCTCGCAGCGAAGTTGAGATGGCACAGCAAAGCACGCCACTCCTCTGCGCGTTAAACTTTCTTTCCTCCGCTTGCCATTCCTCCGCGTTGTCGTCTTCCATCAGCCAGATGGCACCATCTTGCGATATTCCAAAAGCAAAGTGAACCACTGCGGTCACGATTCACAGCTTTCTCTTGCGTGCTTTCTTGCAGCACATCATCAATGCATGTTGGTCGTGATGATTGATGACTCTCCGCGGAATTCAAGACGCAACGGAGCACCCGGAAAGGGCGAAGGAAAAAGCTCGATCGGTTGAGAACGTTCACGCGCGACACGTTCAAGCCGGCACTTTCTCACGCGCTTCAGTACGCTTCTAGAAGCGAGCACCAAGATGATCAAGCAAAACAAGGTTGTTCGCTTGCGGGGTGCGTGATAGAGCCGCAGATACATATATCCAGGAAACTGGTGTCTTCGCACCCGGATATCAAAGCAATCGTGCAATGACGGGATTTGAACCATGAATGGTGAATTGATACATCCAGATCCACGAGGATTACCAACATGGCGATATCTGATCTACCACAAATGTTCGGCATAGGCTCTAGAAACCCATCCCGGACGGGATGGTAAGGGACAAAGAGGCTTGATAAAGAACGTCAACGCAGCAACAGAGTCTGTCGCCACATCTAAGAAGCACACTCTTAGCATCGGATGCATGGCTTCATCGCGTTATTTTGCCTCATGACTCTGGTGTTTAGACTGTGCCGTCAGCCGTTCTTCTGCTCTACGTTCTCTATTGTTTTGCACTCAGATCCGAAGCCCAGAGTCTGGATCGCGATGTTGTCATGCCTGGGCTAAGCCTGAAAGCGTTTAACCTCAAGCACACCATCGCTCAGAACGAGCACGTCAGTGAGTTTTTCTATGGTGATTTCAAAGCGATGAATCCAGGTGCCGTGACCGGCTCTCGCAAGTAATATCAATTCTGTCTTCTCTTTCCTCTCCTCTCTCAATCCATCTGTCATACAAATTCAAACCTCGCGTGACTCCGCAGTCGTTTCTACAGAATTATATTCACATCATTGTTGAGAAGCGAAACAAGGAAAACACCAACAACCCCACGCCACGATGCCCCGTTCATACTCGTCCGACCACGATGCAGAGTCTGGCTATGCCAGCGGTAGCTCGAGTGCCAGCCTTCCTGAGGTTTACTTCTCTCGTCCACACTTGAAATTCATCAACCAGCAACTGCAAAACCTCGAGCCTCAAGGTATGCACTATACGTCGTGCCACACAAGAATTTGCCAATCTGACATTTTATAGACATTCTAAAATGGTGCATTATGACCCTGCCCCGTCTTTTCCAGACCACTGCTTTTGGACTTACTGGACTTGCAATCAACGATATGGTATCCAAGCTTGATAGCCCCATCAAGCCAAACATTGATTTGATCTATCTGGACACTCTACACGCATTCAAGGAGACCTACGAGCTTGTGCAAGCCGTGAAGGATAGATACCCTAGCCTTACCATCCACACCTACAAGCCCGAGGGCTGCGAGAATGTAGAGGACTTTAACCGCAAGCACGGCGAGAAGCTTTGGGAGACCAATGAGGAGCTGTACGACTACGTGGCCAAGGTCGAGCCTGCTCAACGATCTTATGCCGAACTGGGAGTTGCTGCCGTCATCACTGGTCGTCGTCGTAGCCAAGGAGGCAAGCGTGGAGACCTCGACATTGTCGAACTCGACGACGCAGGCATGATCAAGATCAACCCCCTGGCAAACTGGTCGTTCCAACAAGTCAATGACTACATCAAGGAGAACAATGTCCCCGTCAATGCTCTCATGTCCCAGGGCTACCGTTCGATTGGCGACTGGCACTCGACTCAACCTGTCAAGGAAGGCGAGGACGAGAGAGCCGGTCGCTGGAAGGGTCGTGCCAAGACAGAGTGTGGCATTCATAACAAGAAGAGCCGCTACGCCATGTTCCTGCAAGAGCAAGAGCAGAAGCGTCAAGATGAGCTCAGCCAGGCTATCAACTCGGGGCTGAACATTGAGCAAGTCGTCTAGACGTTCTTCTCTGTTGTCATTTTTCTTTACATGTTTCTGCGAATTTAGCATAGGCGTTGGTTGGATCACGATGGGGCATATTGGAGTTTGTTATTCTAAATGGCATTGGATGGGAAAATCGATACCTCAGCATCGGGATGTTGGATACATGACGACCCACGTCTTTCATAGTCATACCATTACACATCTGTGCAGATGCACCCTAGATAGTTGTCACAGAAAAGTTGCGTTTAATAGCATGATAATGAAACCTTGCATGAAAATAAAAGAAAACAGTTAATAATGTCAGGGCTGGTGAGGGTGTGAAACGCTGTATCGCATTGACAGAAAGCACGACACCCACTGACGTACATCCGCACGTTCGCCAAGGCAGTTAGCGGTTCCTGAGGGGCATGCTTAGAGGGGGGAGACGAATTTTTGTGGGATAATCGAGTGTCGAGATTCGGATCGTTGCTACTCAACCAAAAGCCTTGGTTGCGTATGCGTAGTGTGTAAATATAAAGTCCTCGTGGAGCCTCTCCGGTCTCGCAACTCTTTCCCCGGCCCTTACCTCTTCTCCCCTTCCCATTCCTTTGACTTCTTTCCTTCCTTGTAACCAGTCATAACTGCCAATACACGCAATCATGGCCAACCCTCCCCACGGTACGAAGGCGCCAATGCACAGACGTGTGGCTTGCGGAAACTGACAGAGACCCAGGTGGTATCCTCAAGGACCTCATTGCTCGTGATGCTCCTCGTCGCCAGCAACTCATTGACGAGGCCGAGAAGCTGCCTGCCATTGTCCTCAATGAGCGTCAGCTTTGTGATCTCGAACTCATCCTTAACGGAGGCTTCTCCCCTCTCGAGGGTAAGTCAGAAACGAGATGCACACAACAGTAGGATGGGATTCTGACTGGTCCACTACAGGCTTCATGAACGAGAAGGACTACAATGGGTACGCATCAGAGGGCAAACGAGCAAACAAGTTGCAGACACTGACCAGAGTGCAGCGTCGTCGACAACAACCGTCTTGTTGACGGCAACCTGTTCTCCATGCCCATCTGTCTCGATGTCTTCCAAGAGACGATTGACGAGGTCAAGGCAAAGGCTGGTGCCCGTATCACCCTCCGTGACTTCAGAGACGACCGTAACCTGGCCATCATCACCGTCGACGACATCTACCGCCCCGACAAGAAGAAGGAGGCCGTCGAGGTCTTTGGTGCCGACGACGAGGCTCACCCCGCCGTCAAGTACCTGTACAGAACCGCTGGTGACTTCTACATTGGTGGCAAGATTGATGCCATCGACCGTCTTATGCACTACGACTATGTCGCTCTCAGATGTAAGCAGCCACAGAACCTCGGATTCGCAACAACAGCAGACTGATCAGATATGCAGACTCTCCTGCAGAGATTCGTCTGCACTTCGACAAGCTCGGCTGGTCCAGAGTTGTCGCTTTCCAGACCAGAAACCCCATGCACCGCGCTCACCGTGAGCTGACTGTCCGCGCTGCTCGTTCTCGCCAGGCCAACGTCCTCATCCACCCCGTCGTTGGTCTCACCAAGCCCGGTGACATTGACCACTTCACCCGTGTCCGTGTTTACCAGGCCCTCCTCCCCCGTTACCCCAATGGCATGGCTGTCCTCGCTCTTCTTCCTCTGGCTATGCGCATGGCCGGCCCTCGTGAGGCCTTGTGGCACGCGATTATCCGCAAGAACCACGGTGCTACCCACTTCATTGTTGGTCGTGACCACGCCGGACCCGGCAAGAACAGCCAGGGTCAGGACTTCTACGGACCTTACGATGCCCAGGACCTTGTCGAGAAGTACAGAGATGAGCTCGGTATCGAGGTTGTTCCTTTCCTCCAGATGACTTACCTCCCCGACTCGGACGAGTACCGCCCCAGAGACCAGGTCCCCAAGGACGTCAGAACTCTCGACATTTCTGGTACCGAGCTCCGCCGTCGTCTGCGCACTGGCGGTGACATTCCCGAGTGGTTCTCTTACCCCGAGGTTGTCCGCGTCCTTCGCGAGTCGCACCCTCCCCGTAACAAGCAGGGTTTCACAGTCTTCCTGACTGGTTACGCCAACAGCGGCAAGGACGCCATTGCCCGTGCTCTGAACGTCACCTTCAACCAGCAGGGTGGCCGCACCGTCTCGCTTCTTCTCGGAGAGACTGTCCGCTCAGAGCTCAGCTCAGAGCTCGGCTTCAACAAGGAGGACCGTAACACCAACGTCGGCCGCATTGGTTTCGTTGCCAGTGAATTGACCAAGGCCGGTGCCGCCGTCATTGCCGCCCCCATCGCACCCTTCCAGTCAAGCAGAAAGCACGCCCGCGAGCTTGTCGAAAAGTACGGATCCTTCTACCTCGTCCACGTGGCCACCCCGCTCGAGGAGTGTGAGAAGACTGACCGCAGAGGCATCTACGCGGCCGCTCGCCGTGGTGAGATTAAGAACTTCACCGGTGTTGACGACCCGTACGAGACTCCGGCCGAGGGTGAGGCCAACCTTACCGTTGACCTGACCAAGATTAGCGTGCGCACAGCTGTCCACCAGATTGTGTTGCTGCTCGAGGCCGAAGGACTTCTGGACCAGCTCTAAGCAAGTGATGAGATGGGAAATCATGATTTTCGACAAAAGGCCACATGGATTTGTGTTTTATGTTCTGGGACGAATACCCATATATGGTGATATATAGATAAAAGAAGCTGTATACACAAGAGACGATTAATTCGACATGACACCTTGACCGACAGTCTGACGAGCTTCGCGAGCCGCCATTTGGGCCTTTTTCTGGTCTCTCATCATCTTTCTCTGTTCACGAAGATCCGGAGGCTTCTCGATGCCCAGCTCTTGTCTCAATTGATCGCAATCCTTCTCAAGGACTTCTTCCCAGTAAATGTTGATAACATCTTCGGCACGCAGACCATTGGACACAGCCCAAGGTAGATATGTGGACCAGAAGCGGCGGCGAGCAGCAGGTTTGAGCTTGACGACAGCGGCCATGGACAGGGCGGTCATGGGCAAAAGAGTGTTTGCAAACTCAAAGGCCTTGAGAGCAATCTCGCCCTCTGCAAAGACGGGCAAGCCGGTGAGAGCGTGGTAAAAGTCGTGCGACTCGCGGTAACGCTGCATGACATAGGCCTCCTCTGGGTCGTCAATGTAGCGAACCTGGTCACGGGTATCGGGAGTGACGCCCTCGCGATCGAGCCATTGGGCGTAGACACGGCCAACGGAGTTGTCGGGCAGGGTGCGTAGATGATCGAGTGACATGGTCTTGCTGGAGATGCGGGGACGGTCACGGAGGATGCGGCGGCCAGTGGGATGCGACAGCATGCTCTGTCGCAGGCGGGTGATAAAGTAGGGCTTGCATGTGGCCTCGCCCAGGGCAGCAACCAAGTCTGAGAGTGTCAGCAAGGAAGATGGCTGCAATGTGGAGAGGGCGTAGGTACCGTGGCGGTGGTGGTCGAGCATGGAGCCCAGGGCAGAGCCGACGGCCAGGCCGCATCGCTCGACGACGGTCAAGGGCACATGGCCAGGGTAGTTTGGCTTGGGGCGACTAAGCACAGAAAAGGAGCGCGCGTGGATGCGTAACGGCATGGTCGAGAGGAGGGAAAGATGGCTCGACGAGTGAACAGCCGAAGGAAGGAGCTGCGTCATGGTTCACTTCTCTGGCGCCTTCCTTCTTGAGCGCAATCATGCCACTCCAGCCATGCACCTTCGTCGCGCGACGCCTGGTCGGCACCAAGAGTCTCGGTCGGCGCACGTATACAGCGGCCAGCGAACAGTATGCGCGTGAGAGCAGCGTCCCGCGGCGCATCCATGTCTACGGCGTCGGCAACGTGGGCAAGCTGATTGCCCACTCGCTGCGCGCCGACAAGACGCCAGTCACTCTGCTCTTCCACCGCCCGCACCTACTGAAACTATGGAACCAGAGTGACCAGACCATCGTCCTCGAATCTGACGGCCACCGCGTCCCCCGTTCCGGCTTCGATGCCGACCTCGTCCTCCCACCTCGACGCAGCCATGGCGCACCCCTCGAGTCCGACGACCACGATCCACTCGATGCCGACGACCAGGAGCCCATCGACAACCTGATCTTCACCGGAAAGGCTCCCTTCACTCTCAGTGCCCTGCATGCCGTCAAGCATCGCCTACGACCCGAGTCGACCGTCTGTTTGTTGCAGAATGGCATGGGCATCATAGATCAAGTCAATCAAGAAATCTTCCCAGACCCCGTCACTCGCCCAAACTACATACAGGGTGTCGTCACGCACGGTTTGAACTCCCCCGACCCTGACAATCCCTTCTTCGCCGTCCATGCCGCCCATGGTACCATCGCTCTAGCTGCCCTGCCGAGAGGTGACCTCAAAGACAACCCCTCGGATTCTGTTCCCTTTGCACCTACCGCCCGCTACTTGCTGCGTACTCTGACCGGTAGTCCCGTCCTCGCCGCCGTCGGCTTTCCGCCTCTCGAATTCATGCAGCAGCAACTCGAAAAACTCGCCATCAATGCCGTCATCAACCCATTGACTGTCATGCTGGACGCTCCCAATGGCTCCATTCTGTACAACTTTGCCATAACCCGCACCATGCGCTTGTTGCTGGCCGAGATCTCCTTGGTCATTCGCTCGCTGCCAGAGCTACGAGGCTTGCCCAACATCCAAGATCGCTTTTCGCCCGAGCGTCTCGAGACTTTGGTTGTCAGCATAGCAAACAAGACGGGTGAAAACATCAGTAGTATGCTTGCCGATGTGCGTGCCGGTAGAAAGACAGAGGTCCGCTACATCAATGGCTACATTGTCCGCAGAGGCGAAGAGATGGGCATGCAATGCGTCTGCAACTACATGATGATGCAGTTGGTCGAGGGCAAGACCAACATGATTCAACGTGAGAATCTTGATCAGGTTCCCGTCGTACGTGAAGATCTCAACGCACACCATACTTAGCTACCTTGCAAAATCATGATCATGTATTATATTTCTGTTCACGTCACACCTCCCTTTTTGATCATACGCCTCTGAATGTGACCCGTCTGGCGTATAACCAACATACCGTCTTAAATAACGGCACATCCTTTGTAGGGTAGGAACAAGTATGAAACTGGAAGGCAGAATCGGGTACTGGAAAGTCCAGTACAGGGTTGCCCCGTCGACAAGTCCACAGAACTATATATTTTGGCCTGCGCATCCTCCTGGTGGTATAGACAAGTAAAACTAATCATGTTCCATTCTCTCAATGTCCAGAAAGTGTCACTTTACTCGCATGATCAGGAACACGTCGGTGTTGTCGTGGTATACTTGATATCATTTTCGACCGAAGCTTTACTCACGTCAGGTATCTCAGTCGAATGAACCTCAACATTCTTGGCCGTCCTTTCTCGTGTATATTGATGTCAAACCCCTCCATAGGAACATATATATCGCCTGCCTTGCATCAAGATATGTACATCATCGCTTGCAATAAGAATGTGGTACTCGCTTTACACTAGCATTAATACGCTTGCAGCAATTATCAGCAACCATGAACGCCTTCCCTTCTCGCTATGCTTGAATTGCACATTCGTTGTATCGCCTACAGAGAAGCCATTGCCTCGTAGCTTCTCGACCGTCGAACACGAATCGTGTCGAATTGTTCTCTAATATCAAGGGGTTGAGCCAGGCCATAAATCTCACGCCTCCCATTCCTTGACGATGCCGTTCTGCCCGCTAAGCATGGAGCCGTCTCTCGATGCGCACTTGAAGAGACTGACATGCCCGTCGTTGACCGTGGAACACGCCAACATCATCCTGTGCGGATGGAACGCCGTCGAGGCAATCGGCGTTGGTCGGTGTGACGAAAGTACATTGGTATGCAAAAAGTTGCTGAATGGCTCGATGGTTGACAACGGCGTCGAATTTGCCGCTGTCGCCGTGACATTGTTGGTTGAGAAGACGCGGACTGCATTGTGAGATGATCCTCTGCGTCTGTGTGTCAGTACCAATCACCAGGTTCAACAAATGAACGTTCAACTTACGTTGCAAACACGGGTGCATGCTCATGCACGCTCAAGGTTCGACACGTGCCGATACCGCCCTCACCCTTGCCCTTGACCACGCCCACACTGCGATCCATACGAATGTCCCAGAGCCTGACGGCACCGCCACGTTCTGCTGAAATGAGTTCTCGCATGCCACCACGCTGCAAATGGCATCCGACAACCCATCCCTTGTGCTCTTTCCATACTCGTACCATGCTTTCTGCTGGTCGATTGCGCTGATCATAGACACGAATCGCACCGTCGCCAAAGCCTGCTACAAACACGTTGCCTTCTACTTGATCCGAAGTCAAACTAGTCACGCAGGATCCCGATCTTGCTGGTATGTCTGCAGTGCACAACTCCGTTCCAGCTTGCCAAACGCGGATGACTCGAAGATCACCTGCAACTAAGACACGTCCCTGGCCTTGCTGCCAGTCAAACACCAGTCCCGCATTGTGCGTACTAGGTACAAGATCTGTGAGAGCGCGGAACGCAGCGACCAACTCGACTTCTTTCTCGTTCTCGTAATTTCGGAACACTTTGATGACTCCATCCGAGCTACCAGTCATGAGGAGCGCTTGGTCATCTTCATTGATAAAACGAAGATCGCTGATTTTGCTACCATGGGGGTTGCCTGCACTGAATCGTGCCAATCGTCTCTCCCGGTGCCAATCCCATACAGTGATGCCATCCTGATCATCACTGATGACAAGGTGGTCCTCAAATTGATGGAAAACCATTCTCATCGGGGGACTGTTGGTTGCAAGTACCCCGGCGGGAACGTCCCAGCGGCCAGTGCCCGCAACTTCTTTGAGCGGCTGTGTCGAAGCGATGATCTTGTCATTGCGATTGCGTCGCCACAATCGTTCATTATAGTCTAGAGATCCTGGCTCGTCGGCCTCCGATGGCCGCATTTGAGGCTCCCTGAAATATGAAGCTGACCATTGGAAGAAGTTGGACGTCAGCGGGATTGTTGGAGGCTGGGAAAAGTTTCTAGGTTCAAAGTTGGGCACCGATGGTGACTTTGCAATCTGATGACCACGGACACGGGTGGGTTGTGGATCGGCCGCATCTGGTGGTCTGTTCCAATCCGAGGGGACTTGGGACCGTCTGCCGGTTCCCGGTCCTCGTAAAGACTGGCTTTGTGAAGGGTCTTGGGAAGCTTTGCTAACACCGAAGGAAGCAAGATTTTTGATGGAGGCGGCCATACTAGCTGTACGTCTCAGACCTGCAGAAACTGAAAAGTACCCATCATGTTTTGAGCTCGTCGACGGTGTTGGGGATGGCGGAGCTCGGGGGACATCCGAATGCTGCAGTCTTGTTGGACCGTCCGGTAAAGTAGCCGGTGCTTGAGCATAGGGAATAGGCCGTGCTGCCATGTCATCCAACATCTGATGGACGTATACGGCCAGCGGAGAATCAAAGAGGGCACCCAAGACATTATCCAGGATGATGCCTGCGTTTCTTGCAATCTCTGGGTGGGGGTCGGCTGATATGATCAAGATTTGCTTCCACATCGCCGAGAATACCGTGTTTCTCGATGCCGCCGACTCAATGGAACCCCTCGAGAGAGAATTGTGGGACTCGAAGGACAAATCACGCTTGCTGTCATATGACCCGACTGCTTCAGAGGGTGTTGTTGGACGATGAATGCTTGCGTCTTGAGCCAAATGAGCCGCGTGCTCTTCCGTGAATTGCTCATATGCTGCCACAATGAACTTGTTCTTGTACCTTGCAATAAAGGTGGAATGGAACACAAGTAACTCCTTGCGAACCATGACGCTGCTATCGTTTGCCATAGCGAGAATAATTGAAGCAACAGTCTCCTCGATGTACGCGACTTGGTCCGTCACGTCTGGAATGCCCAAGAAACTTGTCAAAGCGTGCAGCATTGCCGTTCTCACCTCGGGCACAGGATCAAGAGCAAGATCGCAGAGGCGCATGTGCGCTTGAGAGCGTATACCTTGCCATTTGGCTTCGGGGAAATCATACCAGAGCATACTAATGCTCAAGCAAGAGTGCTGCCTGAGTAGCGGGTTCTCCATATCCACCAAATGACTCAAAAGACTCTCAATGAGCTCAGGATTAGTGCTCAGACATACATTTTGTCCTGGACGAAAGTCTTTGCAAAACATGGCAATGATGAAGGCGCACATGGCACGATGTTCAGCCATATTGCCAACAGGGATACCGGTTTGGGGGCTTATAATGTTGATGAAGTAGGCGTAACCATTGTCTTTGAGCAGATCCGACTGACATGATTGGTCGATAGCCAGTATGCGAGTCCAGATAAAGACCATGACAGGTTTGAGCTCGATCGCCTGGGATTGAAGCAGTTTCAAAACGTAGGGAAAGATGCCAATGCTGAGAGCAAGATTGACAGCCCATGGCCCGAGATCAAGGAACTTACCCAAAAGGATCAGGGCGCGTAGACGATGAACTTGACTCAGAAGTACTTGCAAGACGATTGGAAGCTGCTCTGGAACTTTTTGCTCCAGCGCGCCTTGGCTAAGGTATACTTCGAATGCACTGAGCTGATGTGCGAAGAATTCGGAGTGCTGATATTCCAGCTCCTTATTTTCTTTCGCTTGCTGAATCAAGCTTGGCAATTGAGCAAGAATCATCTCAACAGCATAGTCCCAGCTCTGCCACAGGGGATGGTTATGGGTCTCTGGTATCTCGGGATAACATTGAGGATGACAGTGATACTTTCGCATGATCCTTTGAGCCAAGAGGAAATTACGAAACAAGGCAGCAACCATCAAGTCTTGTCGGAACAACTTCTTGAAAAGCGGTTTAGGAAGGCAATTCCATGCAATCGTGTCAGTAATGGCGGTGAAAATCCAGTTCAGTTCACCAAGAGGAGTTCTGCGTTCGGAGATCTTTCCAGGGATATTGCGACCCTCGGAAAGAGTGGGACCTCCGGGCAGGGGGTTTTGGAGAATGAAGAAACGAACAGCCATCTCAATCGGAGTAGTCAAACAAGACGTAAACAGATCCGCGGGAAGGTCAGGATTGGTGGGCAAAGACTCGTCTTCGCGGCAAGCTGCCAAATGTATGCAATCGCTCCAGTTCATCAAAGGCGTGGTAGGGTCTCGCCGTCTGGCCTCTACTTGATCGGTTTCGTGCTTCTTAATGCAAGGATGGAAATTCTTGATGATTAAACCGGCAGCAGAACAGTCGTACACGAACAGGCCAGGTGCGCCGAGCCAGCTTTGCAAGTCGTACAATGAAATGGGAATGTACTGAGTAAAGGAACGGTTAAAGACCCAAATCTCTCCGGCCGCGGTAGGCTTTGGCACTCCATGGCCATTGTAGTGGAAAAGTATTCTTTCGTCTTTCGCGTTGCGACGCAAGGTGGTGCAGTATTTCTTCATTTCCTCGATGCTGGGATCCATAACGAGCTTGTAGCGGGTACGCATACTGAGCGTCTCGTACTGTGTCTGTAGATTCTTCCCGATTTGGGGATTAGCACCACCAGAGCCTTGCGGGCCCTCGGTACCCATGGGATCGACCCAGCACTCCATACGTGCACAGGGATTTGTCTTGATGACATCTGGCGGGTCGACGCCAATGTTTAGGCAGACGGTCAGAAGAGCGGATATGGTCTTGAGACGGTCCTTCATACGCCATTCCTGGACGTGATAATCATCCTTGACATCTTTTGGGTTGCCAGCAGTCTCGTGCCTCTTGTCGGTGTAGTACATATAGAATGTCTGTGATAACAGATTTGCTTGCTCTGGTGACATGAGTTGGTCTTCCCAGCCGTGGCGCATCTTGAATTTTGAAGCTTCATCTCCATCTCTGTGCTGCTCGAACGACGAAGCAATTGACTGCCTTGGTTTTCCTGGACCGTAGTCGCTCTTTGCGCGCAGCATCAGGGGTCGCTCGGACCTTGGAGCAAGCGGACCATCTTCTGATGGAGAGCTGTTGACGGCCGAGCTGCCTGTCGATGGATTTGCAGAGTGATTGAGAAACTGATGAGGAGGTGGAAGATGGGCGACGGTATTGCCATTAATGGCCTGAGTATGGGGATCCGGCGGAGGGTCAGCGTTGGGATGGGCGGCGTGTTCAATGCTGCCTTCGTATAGGTTGGAGGGCAGAGGATCGAGAACGGGTTGCGGATGCTTCGCTGCGCGGTATTGACCGGCAGCATCGTCTTGCAGCGCGCCCACCCTCATGTTGCGCGGCGAGGGCAGACTGCATTGACATCAGGTTCGTGCTAGAGTGTTTACGAGCGCATCTCCGACACTACGGATAGATGATGATCTGGAGGCGATAGATGCGAATAAGAGACGCGTAGGGTTGGCGAGAAGAGCGGTTGGCTTCTTCGAGCACGTACAGACAGCAACGAACAGCAGGCAGGGCAGGCAGACACTCGGTCACTATGCAGCAAGTCACGACTCAGACCTCTCTGCCATCTGATAAGATACCGGGGCCGCATGAATCAGGGACGTGCAAGCATCGACTGCAATGTCGTGCACGGCCTCTTTCCATTGTAGCACCTTCGGGTCTGCTTGTCGAGGCCTGTCTGGCTTTTGATTGCTATTGCTTCTCCGAGTATTGGCAAAGTACAATACCGTCTGTACCTCGGGTGAGCAGAGCGGCCAAAGTGTTGGCACCGGCTTCTCGCTCAATGCATTGTACCACCCAAAAGTCGTGTGACGGAAATAAAGACGTATGGTTCAACGGACAAGCAGCGCGAGTTTCTTGGTCGAGGCTTCTTCGAGGCGGCCAGCCAGCCTCTCCAGTACCGTCCAACTGTTTGCCCGGTTGACGATGCAATGCATTGTGGACGCGCATGGCGAGTCTTCTCTTGATTAGCAGGGACGTCTGTACTTAATATATGCAATGATCTGTGTTTCAGGTCGCCGGATTAGCTTGCCGCAAGTGATATTTGATGGTCGCGCCGAGCTGGCGTGTGGAGAGAGGCCCAAATTGAACCAAGACCCAAGGACAATTGCCAGCCACGCGTGCCCATCGCCATTCCAACAACGTTCCCTGCCTTTTTCTCTCCTTCAGCATAGTCGTCGCCCGTTCGCTAACCTACTCATGACATCCGCCGTGTGTCTCCGGAGTTTCCTTGCCATCTGATGCCTGCCTCGTCCTCTGTCCCCTACACCTCGACCTCGCGCCTCTAGAGCGCCCCTGTAAACATGTCGTTTCTGTTCAAGTCGTCCAAGAAGCAGCAGGCCTCTGCTCTCCCTGCTGCGACGCGCAACATCAAGTCCTCGGACGGCCCCGGCACTCCCTCGCACATTCCCTCGGCTCTTGGACACGCGCGAGACGGCTCTGGTGGCAGCCCACGAGAGAAGTCCCAGCAGACCCCTACACCCGGTACCAGCGTCAACTCGCTCAATTCCCTGGGCGAAAAGCTGCAAGATAGCCCCCAGTGGTCGTCTGAAAAGCCCTCCAACACACCTAGCCCCGAGCAAAAGGCCTTGCGCGACCGTGCCGACAGCGATCTACAAGTAAGCCGCCGCCTCTGTCCGCTGTCTTTGACTGCCTGCTGACATGGCTCATTAGCACTCCCGTATGCGTCCCCACCAAGACTCTTCGCCGTATCCGTGGTCCCAGCGACACCTGAACTTTACCGTCCCTACAAACCATCCATTCCCTCGCTATGGCGCCGCCGCCAACTCACTCTCGTCCAAGGATGGCTCTATCTATATCATGGGTGGTTTGATCCACGGCTCCACCGTCAAGGGCGACTTGTGGATGATCGAGTCCGCCCCCAACAACCTCAGCTGCTATCCTGTCGCGACCACGTCCGAGGGCCCTGGTCCGAGAGTCGGGCATGCTGCCTTGTTGGTTGGAAACGCCTTTATCGTCTTTGGAGGAGACACAAAGACGGACGAGACCGACATGCTTGATGATACCCTCTACTTGCTGAATACCTGTGCGTCGTCGAACTCCTTGTCAAATTTTGAGTCTCTGCTAACTGTTTACAGCCACCAAGCAATGGTCGAGAGCTGCCCCGGCAGGCCCTCGTCCCCCGGGCCGCTATGGCCACTCGCTAAACATCATTGGCTCAAAGATTTATATTTTTGGTGGTCAAGTCGAGGGCTTCTTCTTCAATGATCTAGTCACGTTTGACCTCAATGCGCTGCAGCAGGCCAGCAATAGATGGGATACGCTGATTCAGAACACCATTGATGGAGGCCCTCCACACGGTCAGATCCCTCCAGCACGCACCAACCACTCGGTTGTAACGTGGAACGAGAAGTTGTACCTCTTTGGCGGTACAGACGGAGTCACCTGGTTCAGCGACGTCTGGGCCTACGATCCTCGAACTAATTCCTGGTCGCAGCTTGAATGCATTGGCTACATCCCGGTAGCTCGTGAGGGCCACGCAGCTGCGTTAGTTGGCGATGTCATGTATGTGTTCGGCGGCCGCACTGAAGAGGGTAACGATCTCGGCGACCTTGCGGCTTTCCGCATCACAACTAGGCGCTGGTACACTTTCCAGAACATGGGTCCTTCGCCTTCGCCTCGCTCCGGACATAGCATGACAGCTTTCGGAAAACACATTATAGTCACTGGTGGTGAGCCAAGCTCAGCCCCACGAGATGCTGCCGAACTCAGTCTTGCATACTACTTGGACACCAGTAAGATAAGGTATCCTAACGACTCTCAATCGCAAGTGCCAGCCGATCAACGAATCCAGGGTCACAGACGTCCAAGCGGTGACAGGACCGGTATCCCACAGAGTCGTGCCTCTCCTCGGGATCAAGTGGATTTCGATGGGCCTCGACGTCCCGGTAGAGATAGTTCTATCCCAGTCAATAGAGCTCCTGAATCCATGGCTGTAGCTTCGAGGCTGCCGCGTGCTGCCGGCCCGCCGGGACCTGGTTCGGCACCTCAGCAACAACAACAAAACAAGCCCACAACACCGCCGAGCCGCCAACCAACCAGACCGGAGCGTGCTCTGAGCCCCAATCAAGCCGCTGCGTCGCCCACTGTTGTTACTCGCATGGCTCCTGGACCTTTCCACAATGACTCCTTTGGCGCAAGAACGATGTCACCAACGACAGCTACTCCTACAATGGCCAGCACAAACGCAAACATCAACCCAAAGAGCCCAGACGAAGACCAGGACAGAACACCGCAGACATACAAACCAACTCATCAACCAATTTCTTCAATTGACAAGTCTGTGGATCAAACATTCTCTCCACCATCCAGGACTAGTTCAAGAACAGGGCCGCAAGCAGCTCGCGAGAACACCGAAGAAACAGCCAATCATCCAATGCACCGTACGCATCCATCGTTGCGAAACTTGGAGCCGCAAGAACGACTTGATCGAAGTACGCCAGTCGACATGTCCCGCCATCCCACTCAGAGAGAGATTGTGCCTGACAGTGGTCGTCAAGACGTACAGAGAGAAATCCCGATCGATGGCGCACGAGACCAAGCACCTTCCTCTAATCACAACGCCAGCAGTCTGACTAAAGAGCTGGAAACCGAGAAGACCAAAAATGCCTGGTTTGCATCGGAGCTCGCGCTGGCACGAAAGGCAGGTTACTCACGGAGCACTACAAACACTCCAGCCTTTGATGAACGCTCTACCGACGCATTCGGCGATGATGATAGACCACTCGTGGAAGCTTTGCTCCGTATGCGTGCAGAGCTGGCCAAGGTGCAGGGCTCTATTGACAGTCAAGCAGAAGCTGCGGCCGCCCGCATTGCTGAAATAGAAAAGCAGAGAGATACCGCCATCAGCGAAGCTGTCTTCGCCAAAGCAAAGCTCGCAGGTCAAGGAGGCGCTTCACCTCTTTTGGACTCTAGCCGACATGGTACTCCCGACACAGATCGCGTCGGTGACATGAGCAGACGACTTGCATCTTCGCTCGCAGCTCAGACGGAATTATCCCGCAAGATCGACAGCCTGATCCACGAGAAGGAAGCTGAAAAGCAAGCCCGGCTTTTGGCAGAGGAGACTGCCGAAGCCGCTCAGCAACGTGTCACCGAACTCAACACGGATAGACAACGCATTGCCTCAGAAATTGAATCGCTGCGCGACGAACTACACGAGGCTCAAAAGACTGCTAGAGAAGCTTCTGCCAATCATGCTGATGCACTTGCCTCGCACAAACTTCTCGCCGTTGACAAAACCGAACTCAGCACTAAACTGGAGAATGCTCTCGCAGAAACAGCGGAACATGGGGCAATTCTTGGCTCTTTGCGCGAAGCACTGGCAGCGTCGACTGACAAGTCCAATCTTCTCGAGAACCGTCTCGAGGAAGAGAAGAGAGAGCGAAACGAGCTCGAGCAGCAACTTTCTCAACTCCGATCGCAACATGAAGAGCGTGCCACGGAGCTCGAAACCACTGGCCGGCGTCTCAGAGATGCAGAAGATTTGGCAGAAAAACATGCGACTGAAGCACGTACTCACCGTCAAGCTGTTCTAGACGGGCTCGGCAAGATTTCCTCACGCGGTTCCGACACTCGTAACGTTGTTGATGAGCGTGTTACCATCCTTCATGGGCAGGTTGAAACGGCCAATACTATGGCCAGGCAAAACCAAGCTGCAGCCGATCTTGCTTCTGAGAAACTGCGACGTGCTGAAGAGCGCATTGCCGGTCTTGAGTCTTATCAAGAGCAAGCCTCCCGTGAAGGCTTGACGATCCGAAAGCAGCTTCAGACAGCACTCAAGGAGGCTAGAACACTGGCTGAAGAACGGGCCGACTTGCAGCAACAATTGCAGAGCCAGCAGCTGGAAACAAACGCTATCGCTGTGCAGCACGGTGCGCTCAAGGACATCCTGTCTGAGCGTGGTGTCAACCCTGTTGATGTGCGCAAGTCTCGAGGCTTTGACTCGCCATCATCGCAAATCAGATTTGGCACTCCTGATATCCAGCGTGTCAAGGAACTGGAGCAGCAACTGGAGGCTAGTCTTAGAGCGCACGAAGAGATGAAGACTAGTCTCGAAGAAATGCAGGATCGCGAAGGCCTTACCAGAAAAGAGTACGAGGAGAAACTTACGACCCTGCACAATGACCATCAGGCAGCCGTGAAGTACCTTCGTGGCACTGAGAAGATGCTTAGTAAGATGAAGCAGGAACTGCAGCGTGTGAAGAACCAAGCTGCCGACTATGCGAAGGAGCTGGACACGATGCGTACCAAAGAGAACGACACTCGTAGTCTGGATCACGAGTCTAATGCTAACCACGGTGACGGGAAAGACGACCTCCGAAAAGACCTCGAAAAGATGAAGACTGACCTGGAAGCCCAAATTTCGAGCCTGCACCTTCAGCTTGGCGAGAGAGAGACCGATCTCAACACTCTGCGCACCTCTCATGAAACAACGCAATCAAAGTTTGCCACGCTCCAGTCGACTCACGAATCCTCGCGAGCAGATCTAGAGCGCCTGCAGAGGGAGAACGCACAGTTGGAGGAGCGCGCTCGGGATGCCGAGAACAAGGTCCAGCTCCTGCTTGATCAGGTCGAGTCATCTGTTGACAACTATCGACGTCAATCGTCGATGCCAAACGGCAACACAAACGGATTTGGCCACCACAGAGCGCTGAGCAACGTGAGCGCCAGCACAGCCAATTTCATACCTGCGCACTCTCGGGGTCATTCCAGAGGCGAATCACTGGGAGGTGACAGCATCTACTCCCAAAGTATTGCAGCTTCGGAGACGGGCGAGATCGAAGCGCCAGATGGACGTGATAGCCTCGCGCTCGACAATCTGGCCACAGAGCTGGACGCTCTACGTACGCAGTGGGAGACGACCAACAAGTCATACCGTATCAGCGATCTTGAATTCGAAAAAACCCCGACGAGTGGTACCGCGCCAGCTGAGTTTGGGCTGGACAACTGGAGACGTGGATTGGAAGTCGGCCATGATGATGATGATGACGAGCGACCGAGCACCTCGAGTTCAGCTGCACAAGCCGTGACTTCGTCGTCGAGTGCAGCAGCGCACCCAGCCATCAAGGAACGGGTTTGAGCGCGGTGACAAGATGTCGAAGTGCGAGCTTGACATTGCTCCAAGACTGCTCGGTGCAAAGAGACGGTCCGTGACACATGGACGTCGACGTTTTTCCGTTTTCTGGTTTTTGTTTTTGTTTTTCTTCGATTTCTGATTGATTCTTGTCTTGTTTGCGATATACCTTAGTTTTGGTTCTGGCCTCTTCGCTCGATGTAACTTGTCTATGAAAGAAGGTCTTGCACGAAGTAACGGCGACGAGGATTTGTAAAATGATGACTTTCTGGTCCGTTAATACAAAGATATTATATTAGCATTTCAGCTCTCACAACAGGCATTGAGACAAGGGTGACTCGAATTGAAGACAGAAAGAAAGCAAAGTCGGTGGGGTATCTAAACAAGCAAAGCAAGAACAAGGGCACAAGACGGGCAAACAAGACATCAGATCTGAAGCATGAGATGGAGGGCAGAGTCGACAGACTTGAGCCACTTTCCCCTCTCATCGAGGTCCTGAGCAAGCGAGTGCTGTCCCCGTCTCTTCTGGGCCTCTTGGGCATCGGTGATGGCAGAGCGTTTGCGAGAATCAATGGGCTCCAGGTCGGCCTTGAGGGCGGCGACATGGCGTTTCTTGTCGGGCAGGGTCGACTGCAGTTGTGCGATTTCGCGGTCCAATCGAGCGAGCTCTGATTCCTTTTCTGACAGCAGTTGGTTTGTGGCATGGAGAGGAAGATTGAGCATGGGCTCGGCCGAGGGCGCTTCCTGGGCAGCTTTTAGGTTTGCGATGGTGAGATTGAGATTTTGTATGTCGGCAGGAAGGGCGTGCAGTTGGGTGGTTTGCAATTGGATCAGTTCGTGAGCTGGGAGGCTCATTAGTGGTTGGTGGTTGAGACATTTTGAAGGGAGAAATTACATTGCGCCAGCCGACGTCCTAATTCTTGCAGCTCGGCGACTTTCTGGTTGGTATGTTCCTTCTTGGCCTTGAGAGCAGCCTTTGCTTGGGCCAGGTCCTGTTCTAGACGGGCATTCTCGGCAGCATCGACTAGCTGAGGAGGGTTGGCGACGATAGCCTTGAGGAAGCCCTCTTTGGTGACTTGTTCGACATAGGAAAAGCGCAGTTTCGAAAAGAGATGGTTGTAGTGGTCGAGCTCGGCGTCGAGCGAGGACTTGGTGATGCGATCGGAGCCATCGTGGTCGTGAGCAGCGAGCAGCGGTTCAGCGAGGCTGAGGATGGTGAGCGGCGCGTCTTCTGCGTGGGCCATTTTGATGGTCGAAATGCTCGCAGTCGCCCTTGTCGTTTTATTGTTTACATGTTGACGAGCAAGGACCACTTTCCCCACAATGCGGCAAGCGGGGACATGGACGTCAGCAGAACGGGTGTGCCCTGACCTTCCACCATGCGGTGCTCTGACCTGGCATCCTCGCTTTCACATGCCTCTTTCCCTGGTCAACTCACCAACCCCGTCAACAAGTCATGGCTGCGTCCAGACACGACGACGACATTACCGACGACTATGTCACCGAGTTGCTTAAACGAGATGCCAAGGCCGTCTCCTCGTCGTCGTCGAGTCTGGCATCGCTAATGAACAAAAGGTGCCGTCCATGACCGCCACCTAAAAAGTCTCGCATCGCTGATGCCTTCTTCGCTACCAGCTCGCGCTCGGCCAATGCTCCCAAACCAAACACCAGGTTCCTGAGGAACATTCTCCGAGACACAGACAACCACAACTCGGCCCTGCTCAAGAAGGAAGCCGATGAATCAAGACTCCGTCTGCAAAACTTGGCTCGCTCACACCGGCCAAACCAGCAGCTCTATTCGGCACGCGACAGACACAATCCCAAGAGGCGCCGTCTCGATCCCGACCATGACCGTCTATCTACCGAGCAAATTACACGCGAGAGCCGTCGCCATTCCCCCGACATCAAGCCCACACATTCCCACTCTAGCCGTCGTGCCTCCTCGCCAGACCGTCATTCCGACCATCGCCATCACAGGGACCGCCGCTCTCCAGACTCGAGACATCATCGATCAAGCAGACGCCGCCATCACTCGAGACACCGCTCATCTTCACCTCGTAATCGCCGACCATCGACGAAACCATCCAAGCCGTCTGACGATACGACTCATCGCCACAAGCGAAGACAATCCCCACCGTCTGACGCATCCGATTCCGATCCTCTAGACGCCATCATCGGCCCTGCACCTCCGTCCAACCCACCACTTCGCTCACGGGGCCGTGGCACTCAGAACCATGCTTCATCCATCGACAATCATTTCTCTTCAAATTATGACCCATCTACCGATGTGCAACCAGATCCGCACGAAGACGACGACTGGGACCAGGCTCTCGAGGCTCTACGGGATCGCCAAAAGTGGAAACAACAAGGTGCAGACAGACTCCGTGCCGCTGGCTTTACCGAAAAAGAGGTCGCCAAGTGGGAAAAGGGCGGCGACAAGTCAGAAGAGGACGTTGTGTGGGCAAAGAAAGGCGAGGGACGAGAGTGGGACCGAGGCAAGGTGGTAGATGAGCATGGACTGGTAGAAGTCAAGCCTGAATGGGGCAGGCTGAAGGATTCTTGACTCTTGCCTCAACTCGTCAATCACAGACACGAGTATCCTGAAACATGTTGATCACGATTAATCACGTACTAAGTATTCCAATTAAACCGAGCAGTTTGAAGCTTGGATCGACATTTCGGCGTTTTGGCGTCACTGTCCGTCTACTCTATGACTTTGCTTTTTGGTTGTACATCTCTGACGTTGAGTCTCATTGCTTAGGGGACACACTTCTCCAGACTTCTCCTTGAACTCGCAATACGCGCTGCTTACTCAAAGTAGAAAAACCAATCGGCCGAGTCCTATTCGTCTTGGTGTGCGCTGGACATTGCTCCGTCAAACTGCGTTTGGTCGTCGTCCATCAGTGGTGGCATCGAATCGTCGAACGCGTCGTTATCCAAGTCCATGAACCGGTCTTCGACGTCCGAGCCAACATCTGGACGGTCGGAGGCCGCAGGCGTGTTGACGGAGGTGGTGTTGTCATCTTCGCCCAAGCCCTCGAATCCCCAGGTGGCCTCCGGATTGGCCAGCGCAACGGCAGTGATGTTGTTGTTGCTGTTGCTATTGTTGTTACCGTAGAGCTCGTCGTTGAGAGAGATGCCCTCATCGTCATCCGTCTCATTCATCGATCTCACTGCCTGGTTCACTCCTCTGCCAGGGCCACCTGCGTTGGCTCCCTGATGAAGCGTCCCGGTGATCGTGGCTCCTGCTCCGACTGCTCCAGCGTCCGACGACCCAGGCAGGCGAGAGGTAGCTGAGGAGTGGTCGCCGAGACGCTCGCCTTCCCCCGCCTCGTCCTCTGCATCCGAGGCTTCGTCGGGGTTGCGTGCCTTGATAACCAACTCTTGCAGATATGCGGGACCTAGCGGCGTCGACGAGCGGCGACGGTAGAAGAGCAAGTATGCGGCTGTCGACACGACACCTGATGCGTTCTGTCGACTGACGGACGAATCTGCGCACGAATTAGCAGCTGTGTAAAACGAAGTAACGATTTTGTTTTTCTCTTACCATTGTAATCGTACCAGTTACCATCATAGAAGTTCTTGGCGTAGGCTGTGTAATGTCCTCCACCAAGACCGCCATAATGGTTATCGACAGCAAACAAGTCATAGATATACTCTCTGCCTTCTTCCTTGCATCCGATTCTCTTGGTCAAGTCGAGTCCTTCAATCGGGAAATCGACGAGGACATCAACCTTATCCCGCCTGAAGCGCTCGCCGCTGAAGCGCTTGAGGTGGACGACAAGGATGTCGGGGACAGTCCATAGCTCCAATGTCTTGCTGGCACGACGAAGCTCTTTGCATCTGCCACAGTACCATGCGTTGTCCTCCGACAATACCTCGGTCTTGCCGGTTTCTGTAAAGCAATCGTCAAGAGTGATGCCGTTCTTCTTGCGTTGCATACGCTTGTTTCTCTTCACTTGGAGCTCGGCATCGTCTACCAAAGGGACGTCCTTCTCGTTGAATGTGAACTGGCCGTTACCGTTACCACCGCCAAACAGCGACTCGAAGGCGTCTGCCTGCCACTCGATCACAATTCCTTCGCCGAGTTTGACATAG
Organism: Aureobasidium sp. EXF-10728; assembly: GCA_023848605.1. Lineage (NCBI taxonomy): Eukaryota > Fungi > Ascomycota > Dothideomycetes > Dothideales > Saccotheciaceae > Aureobasidium > Aureobasidium sp. EXF-10728. The sequence goes on from SWBG01000062.1 coordinate 116,582, forward strand.
AACTCATTGTTGTCTGCTGGTTCGTCTGCTGCTGCTGCTGTATGGCGAAGTACGTTAGAACGCGCTCGATTCTTCTTGTTTGGACGAGCGCCTTTGCGCGAATACGTCTTCTTCGCCTGTTTCTGATTGAACTTACGTCTGCGGTTGTCCTTGGCTGACAACTGTTCAAGCATGCCCATGCCTGATTCCTCGTCGCTCTGCACATCGCCAGAAAATGTGTTCTGGCCGTTGGCCTTGAACGACTCCACCATAGGATCAGCATCCTCGTCGCTCTCGGACGAGCTTCTACCTTGACCATCGTAGCCAGAGTCTTTGCTTCTGCTAGAGGTGTTCGAAGTGACCGAAGTGGTGCTGCCTCTACGCCGTTCAACAGCGCGCACACGGCTTTGCATGACGTGACCGTTACCGATACTGTGGGTTCCGGTCATGAACATGTCGCCAGTCGCTTGGACATATTTAAGCTCAAACATGTTCTTAAGGTCGTGTGAGACCGAACCGGCAGACTGCAGGGCTTCTGACAACTGTGTTGAGGGCGTTTGACTACCATCGCGCATAGAGACATCGACATCAGGCTGGACATCTTGCGCTGAACTGTCTTGGTCTGACTTGTTCGAGAAATCCTCGAGGATATTCTTTGTGGTCATTGTCGCAACCGAAGCAAGCACCTTTGCCAGGATTGCATCGTAGTCCTTGGCTTCTTCTCTTGTGATCGTCACCAGAGTTGGATTGAGGACGAGGCCTGATGAGCGTTTGTCTAACTTGGAATGGAAGACAGGCATCGCCATAGTCTCTGCAAGAGGCGAGTCCATTCCTGGCAACGTGTTCTCAGGCGCATCGTGGTAGTAGGAACGATAGGTCGACTGTTTCTTCGGCATGAAGGCCGCATTTGTCGGAGCTTCTGGGAGCTCATACATACAAAGAACATCATTGTTTGAGAATTCGAGCTCCGAGAGAGTTTGACTGTCGTATCCAATCTTGTAGAAGCGGTGGCTAAACATTTCGGCGAAGATGAGCCTCTCGCGGGTGAGTCCACGACCGATTTTACCGACAAAGATGTCCTTGAGTGCCCTAACAGAGATGTTCTTCTCAACATCAATCTCGAAAGCGGAAGGGTATCCTGTGACGGGCATGAACATGATCTTTGCCTGCCAGGTGTTCTCAATTGGCAGTTGGAGAGTAAGAAGAGAATAAGGATCAAAAGTCACACTGACTTTGTCACAGTCGGGACAGACCATGGTGTTCTTGTAGAAACCGTTAAAGAGATCCATAGCGATAGAGTCGTTGCGGGCATGGTGGTTCGCCCTGTATGTATCACCAAGCTGCCTGATAGCCTCGGGATCGTGGACAGTCTTGTCATCTGAATCTGGATTCTCAATGTATGGCTTCTTCTGAATGCGGTTGAGGTCTTCGTGTAGAGCATCGACGAGGAAACTCAAGAACTCTTGCGAGTCTTGCTGACCATAACCTGAGAACATGGGCTGTGCCATAGAGAGAGCACCCTTGAATCCACCAGGTCGGTAGGCAGAAGTGGCATTGTCACTATAGAGCCCAGCCAGGAAGTTGGCGTATGCATTCGCGATTTTGCCGTTGTAACCAAGCGGGTTGTCGGCATTGATCTCAGGCTTGTGTTTCTGATGGAGGAAGTAGACCGCCAGCTCCTCAACTCTGCTTATACATTGCAGAGCCGAATTCATGTAGCACGTATTGCCGAGGTTGGTCAGGCCAATGGTACCGCGGGTTCTGCCATCCTTGCGGGCACGTCCTCGTGTGACGGGAGCTGTAGGAGCAGGGCTGGTCCGTTTACTGGCATTCTCCGATAGAGAGAGCTGAGAGTTGTTGTTCTTCCCCTTCTTGGCCACGTCCGAAACAAACTCTGCTCCGCGTTGCTGCTCCTCTAGAATCAGTGTCTGATCCGAAATCAAGCCAAGTGTCTCCAGATCCAGCTTTCCGTTATACTTCTCATTTGCAGTGTGGTCTTGACCATCAATCGACTCGAAGTTGGTTCCTTCTGTCCATTTGGCAAAAGTCGAGCTCTCAACGACAAGTTTCGAAGAAGCGGAAGGAGATGGCGATGGATTCCTCGAGGTCGGAGGGCTCGGAATGCCTGGTTGAGAGATGTTGGGCATGTCGCCAGAAACCTTTGAAGGGTCCAGCTGCCTGAAGATCTTGACCTTGTGCTGCAGAGGAATTCCAGCGGCTTCCTTTGCACGGGCAAGGAAGGTTTGGAAGCGCTCAGTCCGCGAGGCGACCAGTTTGACAGCAGCGGCATCGCCGTGAGTGGTTTGATGGGTACTCGGTACTTTGCGTACAGTAAAGACGGGCGGACTCAGATCATACACAATGTGAGCCGATGTTGAGCCCTCGGGTGCCGAGTTGTGTGCAAAACGAATGATGGGTTTCTGGCCTTCCATAATACCGTACCATGCGACGACTTGACGCCATGCTTCCTCGGTGAATATCTCGTAGTCGGCAATTCTCTCTACGTCGGGGCGCAGAGGGATAAACTGCTGATCAGGCTTGCCAGGAAAAGCGAGAGGGTTTTCGAATGCGCCTATTACTCCAACTTCAGCCATGGGTTGCCACGGTGGCGGCCATGCACTTACCAGCATACACAACGGAAGAGTTGTCGATCTTGCCAATCTCTCCTTGCAACATTTCGGCATCGAAGTCCTTCTGATTGGCGCCTTCTGTTCTAGCCACTACTCGATTGAACCATTTGGAAGCGACCACGAAACCTTTCGAACCGTCTTGTAGAGATGTGTTGAGTAGAGAGTGAATGTGCGTGACCTGCTCGTCGATGGTCGGTGTGGGCGCCGGACTGGTGTCGTGTTGGGTGGCATGGTACGACGGAGGCGCATCTGGTGGTGTGTTCAAGGTGACGTCTTGTTGAGCAGAATCAATGCCTTCCATGATGGCAGCAGATCGTTTGGCCGGCGAGGCAGGGCGTTGTGTGGGATTGGGAGCGTCAGCATCTCCTTGATTGGTGGAGTGGGACATGTCTTCGGTCAAGTTTAGCTGGGCGTAGGCGTCGCTAGGAGAGCTGGCTCGCGAATCAAGGTGCAGATGGGGCGGGATGTAGCGCGGCGGCGACGAAGGAGTATGTGCTGCTTGGTTGCTGGAGGGCGAGGGCGAGGACGAAGACTGCGGCGACGAGGGCTGGCGGTCAGGGTCATGCACAGCGTGGTGGTATGCGTGTCGCGGATCGTCTGTGGCAGAGTGGACGACTTTCTGCTTCTTTGAGGACGCCGTTTTGACGCTGGGTGAGCCGCCGGTCGAGGGCAGCTCGTTTCAATCAGAGAAAGGGATGTGGGAGTACAGCGACAAGAGGTCCGGCGTTGAGTGCTGCACTCGATTGTTCTGCTGCCAACGAGATGGAAATTGTGCTGCAACCATGCGGTCACGGCTCTGGATTTTTGATCTGCCTCCGGTACCTGGGGTCGTGTGGCTTGAACGAGACGTGATCTGCATCCACTTGTCACAATCATTGCGCTTCTCTTTTTCTGCCCAACCGTCTGGTAGCAACAACAAACAGGCTACCGTTTGTCGCTTCACTTTTCGTCGTGGCCTTGCTGCATGTCTTTCCCATGGACACAGTCGACGACCTTTTGGCTTGCACAACCATTCAGAAGGCTGATATCAATTGACCATTAATAGACATGCTTTATTCTAAACTGCCCTCTGTGCTCATCACCTTCATTGAGGCATCATCTCGCACGTGCTATTGTACTTGTTGCTTCAGGCCCTGTTTCCCGAGTGTAACCAAGAGAAAGCCGAGCCTCCTCCTGCTGGATTGCTCCTTGTCTTAGTCGTCACTGCCTCGACTTGATTGTCTCCCGTCCCTCTTGTCGCTTTTTCATCACCCGCAACAGCGTCCGGTCCCTTCTTCTTTCCATCGTCAAAGTAACGCGATCTCCCTTCTCCGGCGGGCGATGATGCTACCGAGCCACTCGAAAATGTGCGTCCACTGCTTCTTGTCGGCCTCAGCACTTTGATACCAGCATCTCGCCGTTGATAGCCACTGTCCTTGATCTTGGATGTAGGGTCCCCCACCTCTGGACCGTTATTTTGGCTCGATGTTTCGCGACGCCAATTGCTCCATATCGATGGCGATGAAGCTGACGGCGCAGATGCTGGGACTTGTGTCGAGGCTGGAGAGTCCTTGTTCTCTGATCGGACCATTCTTGACGTAGATGTTTGTACCCTGGGAGCACTGACGCCATCCTCAACTGTTGATTTTCCGGCTGGTTTTCGAAGATTGTCGGTCGCTGGCTGTAAAGACTCATGCTCGAACGCCAGCTCGTTAGATGGAGTGTTTGGTTCTGTTTGGCCCAGTCCATTGAGGGTCTGTTCTTCTGGCATCATCTCCAGAGGCTTTGTGGGCTGTGTAGACGAGATACACAAAGAGTTGAAAGTGCCCTCGTTCTCAGGACGAACCAGAGGAATGGATAGCTTGCATTGATCGTCGTCAAAGAGAGTCATGCTGTTAGACGAGAACAATATGTCGGCATTATGTGATCGAAGCACATCGCTGCCAATGACGATTTGGATGGCCTTGGAGTCAAGATCTGATTGCGTATGGGCGACTATGTTGAACTCGACGGTGACTGAAGGAACCTGTGGTGCTGGACTACTAGACCGTGTTGAGATGGGATGTGGAATGGCCTCGGCGAAGTAGACGGACAGAGCAAGTGATCTCACACCAGAAGCGCTCTCCACTATGCAATCGTCCAACCCTAGCTGCCGGACGAGACGCTCATCTATCTGAGACCTGTACGAAGCAGTGGACACGGCGGCATATAAAAGGGCGTCGTGCTTGAAGTTTGTGTTTATCCAACAACGCACAATGGCTGGGACAGGGCCCAAGATTAGAAGACCAGGGGCGATGGCTGGTGTATCGACGGGAGAAGCATAGCCAGTATCTAGATTGATGCTACTAGCACGGCCCGAAGCGGCAGACCTGACCGAATGGACTGAGCTGGCACGGCCATCAGACTTGTGAGACGAGGTGCGTTCAGTCATGCCGAGACCAGCCAAGCTGCTTGCGCTGCGAGGAAGAAAGTCGATCGAGGAGCGTGAGGCATGGGCCCAATGGCCTTGGTTTGCAGATTCATCAAAGCGGACGCTGTTGGCACGAGAAGTTGCACCCATGCGACGGGGCTCTTCGTCCGGGTCGAGGTGGAGGCTGCCGATCAGATTGACGGGTTCGTCATCAAAGTCCTTGAGGTGGTGGATGGGAGCATGCTGAGGAGTGCCGCTCAGGACGCTAGGGAAGGGAGAGGTGGCGCCCCAAACCGACTTCATCCTGGCGTCGTCGTCCTGGCGACGTTCGAGACGTAAGAGGCGGTCGGTGTGGTCTTGCTGGACCTGCTGCAGGCGCAGCAAGTCGTTGCACAGGCGCCAGGAGTCGTTGTGCGGAACAAAGGCCACACTCTGTGGATCCATCTACTCTCTGCCCCTCCACACACCGCGGGACCAGAGCTTTGACTTGGCTCTCGATCCACCGTCCCCTTCCAACTACTCGGCTCTTGACTTTGAATTTGCCGCCGTCTTGCGCTCTCTACTGATCGCGGGGCTGAGCTTGTACGCTTTGGGTTGACAAGATGGCGGCGTAACTGCTGCAACTACGGGCCGCTGGCGAAGTCTTTTCTGAGATCAAGGTGATGGTTTCGGCCGAGGATGAACAAGTGTTGATGGCGGGGCCAGGCAGAGCAGGGAATGTAGGCGACTAGGCTGTGGCCAGATGGCGGATTCAGTATTGAAGACGACGGGATGTAGCGAGCTGTTTGTGGATTTCCAGTAGCAGGTGTTCGACTGACAGTGGGTAATCTGAAGTCGGGCTTGTCATGGATGCATCAATGTCGTATCGCCATGGATGCTTGGACCTTGGACTTCTCCGCAAATCCGTGGCCGCGCTTGTCGACAAGCACATGAAAGTTAGCAACATCAAACTCACACGCCGCCTTGCAGTCGCAATTCGTTTCATTCTTGACAAGTCATGGAATATCATCGTATTATCTGCCTCGGCGCTGTCTGACGCCGCGCCGTAAATGGGTATCTTATGAACGTCTGTATCCGTCGAACGAATCGCATCTCCAAACCGCCAATCCTTTCTTCCCCAATCGTCATGTCATCGTGAATCCTACGCGTAGGAACTCTCGTCTACCGTGGCCCACCGTTTGCGGGTGCTCTTGACGCCTCGGCCTCGCGCCTCTTCCATTGTGCGTTGATCATTTTGGCATTGTCCAAAAGATCCTGTTCGCTCACCGCGTCCTCGATGCTCTCCAGAACGCTCTCAACCGTACTGATATGGTTGGCCTCAGTCTTGTCGTCCCTGAAGCGCGGCTCGCCGTTTTCCTCTTTCTTGTAGCACCACCGACCTTGCTCATCCTTGTGGCACTCGATGATACGTCCGTCCAGAATCTGCTGCATGCCCTTCATACTCTCCCACTCGGTTTCGGTTACATGGAGCTTTGCAAACACCTCGTTTCTCTTGTCGCCATGGAAGACCAGCAAGTTCATGGGCGGGCAAGCATCGTAGTCGGTGAAGGTCTGGCCATCGGTTGTGACGGAGGGAAATTCGCCCAGCTGCAACCGAAAGTCGATCGTGTTCTCGTGCGGCGGCTTCCATTTGATGATCTTCGGATCCGTGCCGCTTGTATAGGGAGAAGTCCGGCAAGTGAAGATCAGACCGTCGCTGCCGTGTGGCAGCTTTGGCAAGACGTCCTTGATCATCATCATGACGCCGTAAGCCTTTTCCATCTTCTTTGCAGTGATGACAAAGGGCTGCAATTCTTTCTCTTCCGGATATCGCAGCAGGAGCTTGTTGTAAGGTTTCAGCACAGATTCGACAAAGTAGCCTAGTCGCTTGTCGAGGGTGCGTTGTTGTAATGACTTGCCGTCGACAGCGAGGCAGTCAAAGACCAGATACGTCTTCTGTTGTTCACCACTGGGTAGCGTGTCCAAGACGAGTTCGCCATCGAGAAGGGTTTCGGTGTGGTAGCTGGCGTCGGGACCATCGGGCAGGGGAAAGTGGAAGTGTTCGTTGTCGATGTTGTAGTAGTCGTTTTTGCGATCGATGAGCATGTGGGCTTCGAGGTGGTTGTTGCCGTCGGTAAAGGTGGTGAAGTAGAGGAGGCAGCGGATGCCGTCGGTCTTTTCGCAGAGCCAGTAGTCGGTGTCTTGCAGGTCACGGAAATGGCGGCGCGAGAAGCTCACGGGCTGCGCGCCGGGAAAGTGGATCGAGGAGCGGTTGAGCAGCTGGGCGACTCTTTCGCGGAATTCTTGGGCATCGCGTCGTGGGATCAAGTCGGCGACATCCGACAACTGCAACAGAGAGCCCATGGCTGCAGACGGTCTTGTTGTAGCAGAGCGCAGGAAGCTCGCGCGACAGACTTGAGTGTGGAGACGGCGTTGGAGCCTTGGAGTGCTTTGTTTGCGGTTGCTGCCAAGCCTCGCCTTCACATGCCTACGCGCCTTCTTCGTCTGTCCGTCACTCATCAAGGTCCTCTTTCTGTATCGCACTGCCAGTAACAAAACCGGTCAAGGGAATTCCACGCCTTCGGCTGTATAGTCCGCTCATGTCGTGCATCTTCTCACCATGAACCGTTGCCGAACCATTGACATGATCAAGCATGGTGTATATACCGCTGCCAGCTTCCGGGGGAAGCTTCCACCCCTCATCTCATCGTAAGGACTGTTTGCTGTCTTGCTCCCAGTGCACTTCCTGAACCACTCTTCCCCAGCACTCTGTCCTCCTTCAGCTCTCACACAATGCCTTCCCTTGCTATTCTGGATGATTATGCTGGCATAGCTCCCACCTACTTCAAGCACATTCAAAATCTCCATGTCGACAGCTTCCCCGACACTATACCACCAAACAACCCACAGAACATCCAAAAACTGGCTGCTCGTCTTGATCAATATGCCATCATCAGCTCCATGCGTGAGCGCACGCCGTTCTCTAGAGACCTGCTTGCTGCACTGCCCAACCTCAAACTCTTGATCACCACCGCCAAGCGCAATCGTGCTATCGACATGGCTGCCGCACGAGAACTCGGCATTGTCGTCGCTACCGCTCCAGGCACTCGTGACATCACTCATCCAGAGCTTCCCTCGATCGTAGCTCCTTCACCCGAGTACGATGCTACTACCCAGCATTGTTTTGCTCTCATTCTCGCTCTTGCTTCACGCATACCGATCGAGGATGCCGCATTGCACTCGGGCGGCTCATTTCAGACTGGTCTCGGTTTTAGTCTTTCTAACAAGGTCTATGGGGCTGTCGGTCTCGGAAGGCTTGGTACAAACGCCGCGCGTACAGCTGTCCTGGGATTCGGAATGAAGGTCGTTTCATGGAGTGCCAACTTGACACAAGAGAAAGCAGATGAAGCAGCTGCGACAGCAGGTCTTCCAAAGGGCTCCATTAAAGCCGTGACCAAGGAAGAATTGCTCAGGACAGCAGATGTTATCAGCATGCATTACGTACTCTCGGATCGCAGCAGAGGAACCATTGGTGCAACCGAAATTGCGATGATGAAAAAGAACGCCGTCTTGGTCAACACTTCTCGGGGTCCTCTAATTGACGAAAAGGCTCTACTCAACGCACTTAACCAGGGTGCCATTAGAGGTGCAGCATTGGATGTCTTTGACGTGGAACCTCTTCCTCGGGAAAGCCCATGGCGTACCACCAACTGGGGGCAAGATGGCCGATCTCTCGTTGTTCTCTCGCCTCACATGGGCTACGTGAATGACGAGACCATGCACAAATTCTATGCGGAGCAGGCGGATACTGTACAGCGTTATCTTGCGGATGGTATCGAAGCGGTGCCAGACGTACTGAACTGAGTATGACAACTCTAGCTGCAAGCTTTGATGGCATATAAAGCAAAGTACATATAACTGCGAGTCTATTTGCAGATAATCTAGGCAGATGTTTACCCGTCCATTTACTTGATCACACTTCGTGATCTCCTTTTCGGTCTGAACGGACGTGCGGCACTGGAGCCTCCTCTTGTATGATTTCTGGTTCTCCGTGTGCTTCCAAAACGGTGCTCGGCTCTGTCACATCGTATTGCTCTTCGCCATATGGTCCAACAAGGGCAACTCGCCTTGCGTCAACCCGTCTTCTCCATGGACGATAGAGGACAGCACTCAGGACACCGAAGACGACGAAGCTGCCACATATAGCACCACCTATAATCGACTTAGTACATACACACGCATTGATTCAAGAGGAAGCGACCTACCGATAATGTCGTAGTTGTCACTCGCGACTTCGACGCCATCCCAAAAGCCGCCCTCGAGATTGGCGGCGCCCTGCAGCATACCAAGGAATTGGATGACACCAATAACCACAGCAACGAGCACAGTGACGCCAGTGAGAACTGCCTGATAGTAAAGTACGGCGATAGTGTCTTTTGCCAGACGTGTCGACGTATATAGAGCCATCATAAGAGCACCGTCCGTAGTGTCTAACAAACACATGCCTGCGGTGAACAGAACAGGGAACAAGAGGATGAGCCAAAACGATGTCCCCTGACTGGCGGAAATGGCACTGATGCCCAACAGAGCAATTTCTGACGAAGTGTCGAATCCCAGGCCAAACATGACTCCTAGAGGATACATCTTCCATGGACTGCACATTGTATCAGCTTCGTCTCCATCGGCATCTCACTCGAACGACAACGCACCGATCAATGAGCTTGAACATCCTTTTCAGGACACGGAAGAGACATCCTCCACCTTCAATTTGAAACTCTGGCTGAGGCGAGTTGGCAGGAGAGTTGATGATCTCGCGGAGCTGCTTGATGAGTTTGTATAGAATGAAGACATTCATGATTCCAAGTACGATCAGGAAAGTGGCCGAGACGCTACTTCCGATAATGCCACCGACTCGAGAGAAGGCTCCGAACTTTGACGAAACAGCAGCGGCGGTCGAAGCTACCACGATAGAAGTTATGACGACGATGCTGGTCACCAATCAGTATACTTGTTTCGAAAGTCGTTCATGTAGAGCTTGGATACGTTGAGTGCCCTAACGAGAAGAATGTGCCGACTGTGACTGGACGCTGTCCGGTCGCAATAAGACGGCGAGTCATCAGATCGATGGCCTACTGGTGTCAGTATTGCATCCACAATCGAACAAATGGACCTTGGTTACCGAGATGTGGTCTGCGTCGAGAGCATGCCTCAGACCAAGGGAGTATGCAAGTACAGCAGTAGAGACCAGAGATCTGATGAGTGTTTAGTACATCGAAGATTCTTTGCACTATTGGCTTCTTACGTGTGATAGCTCTATCGAACATTAGGAGTCTTGTCAGACAGACCATTGACTTGAATACAAACTCACGAGAACTATGCCAACTGCTATCCACACCAAGAGATTTACGATGACCAGTAACGATATGATTGCAATAGAAGGGAAAGGCAAGCGTTTCAACACTGGGATCTTTGCATGATAGTGCTTGCCCTTGCTCTTGAGCCGAAGATAAACGGCGTTCTTGCCGCCTTCATCCTCTAACATCAAGGGATCGGCTTGGAAAGACATTGTTGCTTTCTGGAGGTGACACAGCGAGTCCCTCGACGTGGTGTTTCTTTGCAAGAAAAGAAACAAAGAAGGGAGAAAAAAATCACAATATACAGATATGACTTGAGGTCCCGCACTTATCAACCAGGTGGGGCATGTGTGGGCGGCGGCCCGCTGGCGAATCTGGGGCGCGCCGCTTTGCTGAGGCTTCCTGCTTGACAGTTTCTATCGAGCAACAAGAAGTCGTCAGGCTGACTGACGTATTTATTTCTTCATAGAGACGCCTTGCAGTGGTGTCTATGAGTGAGAAGCTTGAGCGAGTTCAATCCTGGTATCTACTCAGACAGATGCTTGCGTTCGTTCCCCCAAATCCGAAGCTGTTGGACAAAGCGACGTTCACCTTACAGTCCTGAGCTGTTTTGGGGACATAGTTACAGTCGAAATCGGTCACAGGATCGCCGGCCTGTTCGAGGTTCAAAGTCGGTGGCAGAATGTTCTGTGCGTGGTCAGTTTGTTCCACTCTGAGCTTTGAGATCTGGGGCTGGTACATACATTTTGCAATGCCAGAACAGTGAATATGGTCTCTACGGCTCCAGCGGCTCCAAGTAAGTGGCCTACTGCACCTTTGGTACTGCTTATATTGACCCTTCCGGCGCTCGTGTATCCTTCTTCGCCGAGTAGCAATGTCTTGATAGCACGATTTTCGGCGGCATCACCAAGTACGGTCGAAGTAGCATGAGCATTCACATAGTCGACGCTCCCAGGTTTGATGCCGGCCTGCTTTAGTGCACGCTTCATGGCGAGGTATGGGCCCTGGCCGTCTTCTCGAGGAGCCGTCATGTGGTGTGCATCAGACGAAAGACCATAGCCTTTGACTTCAGCATAAATAAAAGCTCCGCGTGCTTTTGCGTGCTCCAATTCCTAGATGACGAGTATGATTAGAACACATCGCACCATAACATGGTGTACGTGCGAAACTTACTTCGAGTACCACAACACCGGCTCCTTCGCCAATCACGAAACCGGCTCTTGATCTGTCGAATGGCCTGGAGGCCTCATGGGGGTTGTCGTTCCAGTCTGTAGCTAAGCTTCTGGCCCGAGCAAAACCAGCGACGGCGAGCGGATGGATACAAGATTCTGCACCCCCAGCGATCATGACATCCGCATCTCCAAAGGTGATCATACGGGCAGCATCACCAACGGCATGGACCCCTGTTGTGCAGGCCGTTGTTGCTGCGTGATTAGGGCCCTTATACCGTTAGTCCAAGAGGTCTGATGGCGTTGTCGAAAGGTCACACGTACCTTGAACCCGTATCGCATGGAAATGTGACCTGCAGCCAGATTGATCAGGAGTCTGGGCACAAATAGTGGTGACACTTTCTTGTAACCCTGTTGTAGTGTCAGTACTTTGTTATCAAGTAGGACGTTGGAACTTGACATACACCCTTTTCGAACTCGACTGCCGTGTTGTAGGCATCGTCCAGGCTGCCTATACCAGAGCCAATGTAGACGCCCTGCAAGCAAATGAGCATCGCCGTCTGCTGTGTCATCGAACGCTAACATACAGTTGCTTGAAGATCTTCTTCGGACTGGGGTATCCAGTTTGCGTCTTGTAGAGCTTCTTCCGCCGAAGCCATGGCGTATTGTGCAAATAATGCCATCTTCCGGTCATCCTGATTCTAAGTCAATATGTTGTCCAACAGACGGAATGTGTGTCGCTCACGCTTGGCTGTAGCCATTCTTGTGGATTCCAACCACCGCCCACTTTAGATCCAGGAGGAATAACACCCGCGACCTGCGATGGCAGAGAGGCAAACTTTGGATCTCTGTCTCTGATGTTCACTATTCCACAGTGGCCATCAATCAGCCGCTTCCAAGTCGGGCGAATGCCTGAAGATTCGATAAGTCTTGCGCTACGAGAAAACGACGGTCTCATCGAACCTACCCACTGCAAGCGGAGTAACAGCTCCCAGGCCTGTTATTACTACCCTTCGCATTGCATTTTGCATTGGTCAATGTTGTTCAAACCAGGTGCCTCTTGTAAAAGCGAGAATGCTTCGGCACAAGCACGTCTGCACGGACCAAATGTGCATGTTTTGTACATGATTTCACAAACCCGCGCCTCTAGTTCAACAACCTCGACGGGTATACCATTTAGCTCTCAAATCTAAACACAGCTGCGGACATGGAAAAGGTCGTCAGCAAGTACATATCACTTGAGCGCATTGTGCGAGAACGGTTCACATGTCGAGAGACGTGATTTATTCATGTTTACATGGTCAAATGACAAATGCTACTGTAGATATCATTTGAGCTGACACGATCTTATTCGTAAGGTAATCAAAACACTTTTTACCATTTCCAAACTCCAAGAGACCTAACCCAAAGCTTTTGGCTTTCAATGTACCCTATGCTGATGCTGCTTCTCGTCAAGATGACAAGAGACTGTTCCATAACCTTGTATCCGTCGTAAACTTCGTATAATTAAAATCAATATGCAAAACAGAAAAGCAGAGATTCGAGGCATGTCACTCGTGTCTAGGAGGAGCCTGCATAGCCTCGTGGAAGAAGAGTTGTCGGAGGCTGCCCTTACTGGGCGAAGTATCAGGCATGTAATCCCTGTTGCCATAACTCATCTCTCCCTCAACGACACGGAAGGCAGTGCTAGTACTTGCGCTACTGCGAAGTGAAGCTTTCTGGTGGCTGAGGTCGGTCGAGGCGGTCAGTGACTCTGTATTGACGACCGGTGTCACGAGATCGACCGAGAGAGAGCTGAAGGATGCACTATAGGGATTCTTACGACCCGGGAGTGGGCGCGTAGACAGATATGAGCCGACATTACTGACAAGCGATGTCGGGGTGTGAGACAACGATGGTGTATACGGATCACAGCTCGCACGACGAGGGCTGTGGTCGCCAGAATTATGGCGGTAGTGTGTGAGGTAGCGAGAACCATCGCTCTCACTACGGCGATAGTTGGGTTGCTCCTCGCTGGCAGACAGATCAAGGCTATCGTCCGAGAAGGCCAAGGATGGTGGGCGTACGACGGTCGGTGATCGCATGGGAAGGATCTCATGCTGATTGTCATCGAAGAAGTACGAGCTTCGAGGGGTTGTTGGCTGCGGCGAGGGTTCTGACGGCAGGATCGAATGACTGAGAGGCTTGTTGTGGTCCTTGCGGCGACAGCTCTCTGAGCAGTACAGGATCGAGTTGCCGGCAGGAGTGAGGATCTGTCTCTCGCAAGTAGCACTAAGACGGGTTAGTGGTAAGGCGAGGAGTGCAAGCGACAAGCATGTGTGCTCACCAGAATTGGGGAAGACCGGCCATGTCTTCGTCCTCGGCAGCGATAGCTGTGTCTGTCTTGTAGTGGCTCTTGCTAGAGCTAGTTATGGTCTTTGCGCAAGCGGGACTCTTCTTGGAATGACCCGAGTGGCTATTCTTTCGAGGACCCAGGACAGGAGGTTTCAGCGTGCGGATATGTGCAGGGGCAGCTCGGCGAGTGTTGGACGTCTGGTTGCGCGCATTTTGTTGCGGTGGAGGAGTCATCTTTATCAGACGAGGATAGGCGCGCGATTTATGGTAAAACGAATGTGGTTGACATGCAACTTTAAAGCCGCAGATATGCGTAGGTCCAAGCAACAGCGGTAACAGCACTGGACACAGACAGGGCGCGCCTTGCTGGGAGGCTTGCGTCCTTATCTAGGTATGTAAAGGCTCGAGATAGGTTTGCCCAAATATAACTGTCGTTGAACGTGTCAGAACGGGCTCCCTGAATCGGCTTGACGGCCTTGAAAGGATCGGAAACGCGGCTAGGCAGATCGCACTCCAGCTGCTCGATTTCTCGACAACAAGCCCTCATTCTTCGGCTGGACAGAAACAAGAAAACAGCTAACGAGAGTGATGCGTACCGGTCGTCAATTGCTGCTGCTGCTGCAGCGGTGAGGCTTTTCTATCAAAGAAAGCGAGGGTCTTGCCGATAAGGGCTGCCAATAAAAGGCGTCGTCGATCCGGGACAATACAAGTACTTGCTGCAGGTACAGCAGGGCGTTTAAGGAGGAGATGAGACTGACAATGTAGCTATCTGGACTTCAAGAGTTCAGAGAAGAAGAGCAGGCGGGCTCAGCACATAGAAGTAGTTTCGAGCAGTCTTGTCCGCGTACGATGGTGGAAGATAAAACGGGCTATTACTTGTGACCCCCCTTGGCTCATCAACCTCTGCCTTTGAGAGTGGAGCAATTCGCAATTTTGGTCGGGTTGACGCATGACATCCTGGCCACGAGTCCCTGGGGTTGTCCGCACTTGGCCTCTCGGTAAAACTCGTGGTCCAGACTGCTGCGCTGCTTCGTCCACTCCGCCCGCTCGATTGCAGACTACCTGCGTGTGGACGAGGGAGTGCTACTTGCGTGGTAACTGCATTTTGGCCCTTGAAGAAGGCCGACATTAACCGACATGCGTTATTGCCGACTACGCGCTCCTCAGAGACGAAGGGTTATTCTTCTAGTGCATCACGTCTGTCACGCTCTGTATGGCATCACCTAGCGAAGTGTGTGCGCATTCTTTGTCCTCTGCGTCCAGTACCGCGGCAACCAAGGCCTTGTTGCCGGCTGTTGCTCGCCCATGAATCATCAGACAATGAACATTTCTCTGCATTCGGGCACGAGGCCGTGTGCAAGCATCGGCTTCAGGTTTTGCGTTGCTTGACTCGCAAGTCATAACGCAACCATGGCCGCCGGCCGGAAGAACAAGAGTCCCTTTCTGCGCACCGTGAGCCTTTTCTTTGCTCAGAACTTGCTCGTTCCTCGATTCCCCGTAACGTTGGCCAGTTGCAGATTTCTGCTTGCTAACCCCATTGCTCCACGGCCCACAAAATCTTCCCGTACTCGTCAGCTCCAGCGTCCAGAGTAATATACCCCACCACGGTGCCACCGTCCACCTTGTGTATGGAGAACCTGTTTGAACACAAGAACACGACTATACAACCTTTGCCTCAAGTCATATGCTTTCCAACTGTAGTTGGTGTTATGATTGAGAATCGACGCGTGATCCATTGCCGCTTTCGACCGCATCGATCAGCGTCTGCAAGGTCAAATCGGGCAATGCATAAACAGTTCTGGTCGTGCCAGAGCTTGTCCCGAGCGTAGGTGGAGGTTTGGAGGACCGAGATGACCGGACTTCTCTCCAAATCTGCAGTTGCAAAGCCACACTGCTTTGCAATACTCGCAATATCGCTTCATGGCTGTGCAGTTTCAGTAATTTTGGGAAGTGTCAAGAATAGAGCAAGGATGTGTTCGACTCCTGGTTTGGAATTATTTTATCCCTTGCTGACATCAACGAGAACATGACGCAAAACGAGTGACCTGCGAACATCCGATCGATAAGATACCTTTCCACATAGCTTGGTCCGATCGAATTAACGTCATGCGGGCATACATGCTTCGTGGCTTCAACATCCGACCTTCGCACCGTCGAACGGCTTTCGTACCTGCCAAGCGTGTGATCAGGGGGGCTTTCTCAGTCACGCGAAGTCGTACTGGCGGTCTGTCTGTCGTCAGGCACAAGACGGGTCGAATGTGTGACTTCGAACCGACGCGTTGAGTACTTCAAGGTGAGCGAGCGAAACGAAATAGTCTTCAGTCGACAGGGCGCCAACTCGTAGGTGATAGTCCGATGACAGGGTGAATGACAAGTTCCGTGTGGCATACATCCACAGAGTCCAGATACTCGAAGAAACATGGGAATACTTGGCTCTCCTACATATGTATAGCGTAGAAGGTTCGTAGTCAACACGGCCATCGCTCTCGTCCCAATGTTGCATATTCCAGGGTATGCGTCTCCTTCTACGTCCCACCATAGCGGTATTCTCTGCTCCAATCTGGTTAAGCGCTTTCTTCCATGCAATGATGCCAGGACTCGTTCCATCCACAATCTGTCGAGACGTATACACGCTTGAGGCGTGGATATTTTGACCTTAAATTTAACATCTCCAAAGAAGCTCGGCATACTCTAGGACCGTGTGTGGGAGGCACGCATGGCGACAACTAATGACGCCTTTTCAGACCCAGTCTGGTCCAATGCTTCTAGCATGCGTGCAACGTGCCGACTCTTGTCAAACAATTCCTGGGTTGGTTTCTTGCTCTGCCTTTCGCTGTCTCTCCATATGCAAACATAGTGCTTTCCGTTTACACCACCCATGTAAGACTTTTCAAGGGCAACACGGGTTGGCATACCATCCTTGGACCATGTGGGTAAAGTAGCATTCTCCATGTCAATTGTAGAAAGGCCAGTGTTGCTCGAGGGTGTAGACTCAAAGAGAGTCATGCAGTTTCATGGGACGACCCAAAATGGCACGGCCGCATCTAGCTCATACGCGTGCTTAGAGCAGAGGGTTCCGGCATTGTACGCGGTGTGTCTTATAATATGATAGTAGAGCAGTTCGAGTGATTCAAAGCTGTACCTACAAGTGTGGCAACTATAACATAGGACTTCCGATCGTCCGGACGGTCTTGTCTCATAGAGGTAAAGTGCTTCGGCTGCCTCGAAATCATTCAATATGGCCTTGATGTGAACGGGGTCACCTGTCGCACCCCCACGTATGCCGCTATCATGCTTGACCTCCCTCGGCGTGCTGGGACGCTCTGGCAAGTGTCGGATGCCTCGTGACGGAATCGTGAATGTGCATTTGAGCCGACAACGATACGAATTCGTTTCATAGAACCATGTTGTGTGCTGCAGGTCTTTCATGTGCTGGTAGAATTCGAATGCAGATGATCTTGTTAGCATTACGTAGAGACACCACGGAACCGGGCATTTGAACCGCATGTCTGTGCTCTTGCTAAGTCCGTGAAAGGCAAGACTGATCTCGATCGAAGCTAGACCGCTCAGTGCGCCATGCGGGTCAATGCATCCTGTCTCTCTTGCGATCCACGAGCCCTTATACGCCTGATACCGGGAGAGACCGCTGCTTGTGCGGTTCGGAGAGTTTGACCGCAATGTGGATGCTTTGCCGATGTGCACGATAGGGTTTTCTGTACATTTAGGTGTGTATATAGAATATGAATCGAGCATTGATATCTAGGTATGGTGCTATCAAACTATCGTTAGAAATGGAGTGGGTAAGAAATAAAGATATTGATGTGTTGAGAATAGGGAAGAACGATTAAGGGGTTCCGTGAGGAAAAGAGTGCTCGGTAATACCATGAAGAAACAGACAATTAGCGAACGACAATAACGTGGCTGACATCGAGCTTCGCTAAAAGCTTGTCACGATGAGCACGATTGCTGCAGTCGTACAAACACACAGCTCCGGGTCCTCCCATTTGGTGGTATAGCATAGCGGAGCGCGTGTTGAACCCAGCCTCACAAACCTCGTCCTTGGCGGCGAACCTTGAGTCGTTGTAGGCGTTACTTGCATGCTGACTCATCCAGTGTCTGTTCAAGTAGTTTGCATTGCTCTCCCTGCCGACTGGCATGGTCCACGGACAATGCGGCCACGGACAAGAAGAAGAAGGGTCATAAGGTCGAACGCCACATTTCAGCTCTCCATAGTGGCACAGCCTGGCAAGCGTATTATGGAAGCCCAGTTGACAACCGTTCTGACAGCGTAGATGGTCGTCATAGAACAGCGCAGACTGGTGTGCGGAGTTGTTGCAATGGGCCCAGAGATCGCCTAGAGTCTCTCTCGGATGGAATATATGTGCGCATGACGGCACAGGGCATTGGAAGGCAGCAGTATTCTCGTAGTCTAACGTGAATGGGCCGGCGGTTTGCTCTGCAATGCGTCTGATCCTAACTGTGTATGGGGGATCGGCTGGCGTTTGCTTGTTAGAGTCAGAGTCGCGCTTCTTTGCACTGTTTTCTGGGGCTTGGGAATCTGCATGGGTGGATCCGGAAGCTGGACGCAGGGATGCATGAACCTTTTCCATGTGGCTTCTCAGTCTGCCAAGATAGACATACTCCTTTCTGCAAATATGACATTGAAACTTCTTGTTCGTGCTCCTTTTGGGATTTGCGCTGTTCTGCATGGGCTTGACAACGTCACCCGATGGTATGTTGGCATCCATCATGTCCAGGTCCGGTATCATGAGGTCGAGATCCAGACCGTGACGTGCAAACTCAGAGTCAAAGGTTCCCGGTGAAGCCTGTGTCTGGTCTGGATGGCTGACCAGGGAAACTCGACGCCGCTTTTGCAACGGTTGAGTAGAAAGCCGACTGTCATCGGTCGTGTTAGAGATGACGGTAGAAGCCGGGCTTGATCGTCCAGGGATGGTAAGTGTTTGGTACGACTGTTGTATATCATAACTAGTATGAGCAGGCTCTTCGTACTGTCTGGTCGCCATGTCCACACTTGACACATGAGAGTGTGTCTTGGACGACGCGCCAAAAGAATCCGGATTGCCAAACATGTCTAATCCAGGCTCAGGTAAAGAGAAGGTATGGTCTTGAACAGGTGCGGCCTCATCGACATAGCCGGTTGAGACGTTGCGGTGCACGTCAACGTCATCCAGAGTGATAGACCTGTCGAGGTCTGTATCAAGGGATCCAGCGAAGGGGTCTGTGCCATACTCGTCGAGTTCTGCATCGAGGAACTCAGCGAAGGGGTCGCTGCCATACTCGTCGAGGTCTGCCTCGGCGGAACGAGTAGAGAGAGATGGATGAGTAAGAGCACTTCCATCAAGCCGGTCGCTTGACGTTGGGGTTGAAAACCCAGATGTACTTGGCTCCAATGTTCCTGTCTTGAGTGATGCTAGCCTAGGTACTGGCAGCTTGAATGCTTGCGACCTGGGTGCCGGCGACTTGTATGCCGGCGACTTGTATGCTGGCGACCTCGATACTGAAGGCTTGGGTGCTGAAGGCTCGGATGCTGAAGGCTCGGATGCTGGTGGCTTGAATGCTGGCAGCTTGAATGCCGGCAGCCTGGATGCTGGTGGCTTGAATGCCGGCAGCCTGGATGCTGGTGGCTTGAATGCTGGCGACCTGGATGCTGGCGGCTTGAAGGCGCTCGAATCAGAGCCGGCAGTTGCGTTTGACTGGTGAGAAGAGCGAGGTGTCGTGGCCTTTGGGGTCTTGGGTCTGGTCCTTTTGACGCCATGTGTATTGGAAGAGTTGTCAGGCGAGTTACCCACTACCTGACTGACTTGATTGCCTTCGCCACCGTTCTTTATAGGTTCAAGATTTGTTAGCAAAGGAAGGAGCGGGAGAAGTGATGCTTTGATACTTTTGATACGTGCAAGCACACCCTTGCATCTGCGTTGAAGCGACCTTTCCAATCTAAACAAGAGTGCGTTTCGATCCGTAAGCTCAACTGCCAAACAGCGACACGGCTGAATCACTACAACCCTAAGCGCTGATGAAGCGAAGAAGTTATGGAGAGGCTGTCGGCTCACTATGACGGTCGTTGTCTTCACAGTGACATAATGACGAGGGCCTTTACGCATCAAAATTGCTTCGCTGCACGGCCTCGCGACATGAACAATTGCTGCTGAGGTCACACGGAGAACCGACAGGTATGGCAGGCCTTTCCAGCTTGCCAGCGGAAAGAATCCGAGCAGATATCCATAACATGATATTCCAAATGTAATTCTGAAGTCCAAAACAGTGCGACATGTGTGAATGGCAAAACGTACAGCAGCAGGGATTCCCACGTGGTCACCCACCGTAGTACTAATCTGCCGTTCAACTGCTTATGTATGGCAGAGCGGACGGGATGCCCA